>JBBPUM010000844.1:0-12593 GCA_038094695.1 Chiua aff. virens | reverse complement strand
AGAAAACTGAGGACGAGAGTAGCCAACAGATGAAATCAGAAGACCTCTGCTACTAGCATCGCTCGGGTTTACTGTAATTCTTCCCGTTTAGCATGTAGAAGCTGTCGCATTTGATGATTGATCGAATATTGATCATAGTACATGTTCACTACCCTATGTAATAGCTACCACGTACAACCCATTGTAGTCCATACATACTAGTATGAAATTTCCTATCCGTATACTCTTTCACTGACGTGATAGCGTCCGAAACGTTGATGTCGAGCTATTGGCAAGACGACTGATAGAAAGCACTAGTCTACCAGGATGAGTTGAACATTATCTCGGGCTCCGAGGTAGCGGAATCATAATTGCATAGGGTTGCAACTTTGAACCCCTCTGCTGCCAGTGGACACCAGCTAGCTTCAACTTATACCAGCCAGGCCTGTGGGAATAGGAGTGAAAACGAAGAAAATTCAATGGATTCGGCATCTCGAGTCACAAAATCAAGGCTCAGATCCAGACGCGCTGCTTAGGCTGCCAGTGATCTGTAGGATGAGTGTAAAAATCATGCGAAAGACTCGGACATCGACCTGGCAGATATCGTATGCTCTCTGCATTTGTGCATCTATAAATACACGTATCTACCATACGCTGGTCGGTACCAGATTACAACATATTTTAAACTATAACCCATTTCACAATGTTCACGTCCTTTGCCGTGCTACGTTGATTCCGAGCACTGAGTGACTGCTTTCTTTCTACAATGGCCTACGTGCCGTTCGCGGACATGCCGTGCAAAATTCTTGCGCGCTATCCACTTGTGGCATCCTTCCCATCGGCAGAGAACCTGTACATCTTCATCCAGTCTCTTGATGTCATGCATATCCCTAAAGTGACCTGGAACATTTTCGCATGTGATCGCTGCACCGCAGATCTCAGACACACTGTTGCCCGTCCAACGACAGGCCACCACCGTCGCAGAGCAATGGTGAACGGTAGTCTGACCCGACACCTGGGTCACGATCGAATCGGTACATTCCGTTCCCGGAATCTTCTCGGTCGACTGCGGTATGTTTGATAAGCGCGAAATATAACTGGTACAGGAGGGTATTCTTCTTACATTCAAGTTCTCGTGTTCACGTTCTGCATGAGGAACAGAGCCCATCATGGGAAGGATGCCGCTCTGTCTCGTTGCCACTAGTAAATTTCCTCTCGTCTAGTAGATGAAGCGAGTTACCTGCCAGTAAGTTGGAACAAGCCTATCCGCGTTAGCACCCCCGGACAACGATCCCTCCATATTGCGGGGAAGCATACTCCGATATACGGGGCACATCGCTGTGTATCCAGGAGGCACGATGGCCCGCAGATCCCATCTGTCCTCATGTTCTTCGACCTGTTACGTATGGGTAGCTCAGTAGATGTGACAGACTCGTGAATAAGCACCTCACTGACACTTTGGAAATTCGCACACCCGGGAGGACGGTGCTCGGGGAGGATCACGACGTCCCTCTGCGCATGGTATGGATCCGCTTGGCCGGAAGTCCAAAGGTTGAAATACGCCGTAGGGACTGATCCGTTTTCAGAGACTTGATCATCAGTTTGGAGTATTACATTCGTTGCACCATTTTCTCCGTGGAACATGAGGAACACAAGTTGCAAAGGAAAACGTGGTGCGAGGAAAGGAAGGAGCTTGAAAGGTGGAGGAAGTGATGGACTTGCAGGTCGTGTTGACACACTGGCAGGTAAAGACATGCCATTAAATAGCCGAAAATAAGACGGGCGGGATTGGAAAGGCAGGAAGTCTCAAGAAAATAATACAATTGTTTGGCGTCTAGAGTCGTTGGAGAGCACCGATACAATTTCGCACGTGCCCCAGGAGGGACTCCTGAGATGTTAATCGCCATATTTCCGTGGCGATCGGAATCTTTGTTCATGGGAAATAAGTAAATCTGAGATCCGGAGTGGACACGGAACCTTTGGAAGCAGCACTCACTCAGGCAGCATTGACATGATCAGAAGAGCTAAATTAAATGAGTTTAACCTTGCCCGGACTCCGCTGAATATTCGTGTCGGACCGCCTCCAAGTCCAGTCCTGGCAAGTGTCGCCGTGACCGTGCTTGCAAGAAACATGAAGGGACTGAATATTTGCTGCTGTGAACCCGTTGGCTTGGAGCTGTGGCCGTCCTGAGATATATCCCCTCATTCGTCTGCGAATTTTAACGAGAGGATGGCGCGCGATCATGGAAGCCTGCGTGGTTTCACCGTTTCACAGTGCTCGTGAAAGTCTAGGCGATTGACCGGGGATCTCTAGATCGGTGAGAGCCGATTGAGTGGCTGAGGATTCACGACCGCCACGCCGGGAACCAGTGACCCGAGGTTACGAAGTCTAAGACACATCCTGTCGTGTCAGTTGGCAATACTCTCCATCAACAGGACCTTTGGCGCCAGTATGACTCGCATAAGCATTGACCTGCCCTAAGGTGGGTCCTCCGGGACCGAGTTCAACCCAGAGGCGCCCTTTCTGACGTTATCGCTCGGTGTTCTTCATGGCTGTCCTCCAATCAGAGCTCTCGACAGTCAATGAAAACAATAGAAAGTTTTTTTCTCGACGACCGATTGCATTCCTCGTTGACAGGCGAAGCCTGAGAGAACGCCATGGATCATCAAGAGGATGTCAACATCCAGACGCGCTCTCATATTATAACTTATGATGCGGCATGTCCTAGGGTGAGTCAACGCACACAAGAGTCAATGTGTCGTGACATTGCTTATGGATGGACACGACGGTTTGGATTCTGGAGGCACTGGTTCGTTCGATCGCGAATCAGCTTTTGCATATTGAATCAAAAAGCAAGCAAGTCCTTATTTCTATGCAGAAATTGGACGCGTTGACATGTGAATCCGGCGTGTGCGAAGGTCTGACCAGGGACCGTGCCAGTGTCAATCCCCACGAAGCTGTCGATGTCTTGGACGTGCAACCCCCGCATGGATGATGATGGATCGAGCGGCACTCCTTCTCTCAGCCAGGTCAGCCGAGTCCAACCTCACTCGATCGTGTTTCATCCCCGCAGGTCTCGTGCTCCCGACCCAGCTCGTCCAGGACCAGACACACGAGCTCATCAAGACTCTCATCCCGCAAACAGAACACCGCATGCGATGCCTGCAGGTCTGTCCCATCGTCCGTCCAATCTCATTCCCAACCATCATCCCCGCTTCAGATCACGCAAGGTGAAATACAACCGTATCCCCAGCCAGGACAAGGTTTGTCTCCGCCACCTCCTCCGCCCATTTCGCCACTCGTCCCACTTTCATCTCCACGGTGTCAGGTCCGTCCAATCCCCTCCCGTCCCTGTCCCAGCCCGTCTCCCTCCAGCACTGTCTCTCCAAAAACTAACCCTGCACGTCTGTCCCACCCCTCCCTCTGCATTCCCTCGCTCATCTCCCCTCCAGACATTACGTCCAGCAAGCAACAAGCGAGAAGAAGCGAAACGCCGCCGCTCGCAGACCAAGGGGCCTCGGACGTACACTTCGTACCCGTGCTGATGTCTCTCTGTGCTCGCTACTTATCTTCTGTATCTTCTGGGTAGGCTCCTCGATATACATCGCCTCGTTCCGTCAACCCTAAGCAAGCTCCGCAACAGTCACTCTCCCACATCCCCCCCTGGCAAAAGTCCGGCTATGGCACACCATGGGGCTCCAAATTCGCCACCTATTCAAACACTGTCCATGCCAGCATACCCAGCCTTCTCTATCATCTCTTTGCTCCCCCGAGTCTAGCTACAGGTATGATCGATCGCACGTCCATCGATCTCTATTCATCCTCTCCATAGCGACTCCATCCTCGCCTTCAGTCCGTTCAAGTCGCGCTCCCCGGTCTACTCCGTCTGGGGTGAGTTGGACTGTGCACTCATCCTCTTGGCTTCCTCGCTTTCTGACACGCCCAAATTTATTTAGAACAACCACAATTCGCGTGTTATTGTCTCGTCCAGTGTATCGTGCTCGATGACTAACGCAACGCCGTTGCCATACACAGGAACCTTAACCTATCTAGCTACACTTGTTGAGCAGACCCGACCTCTCTGGGAACCAACTCGATGCCCCCAGTCCTCTCCTCCTGCCCATCGTCCGCCTCTTCTCCCAGGCTCTGCGCACCGGCTACAAACACTATCGGTCCTCCGGCAACGTCGTGATTAGACGACAAACCAAACCCAGTGTCAATACCACTCCCACGTCCCCTTCGGACATCGTGCGCATACAATTCCCGTATACTAATGATGAATCGAGGGCTCAATGTATATATGGGGATGAGTTGTGCAATAGCTGCCATTCTCAAGCCCCAACCGGTCTGCGGAATGCGTCCAGTGTTCGCCAATACATTGACGAGGTTCTGCAAGCAAATCCTACGGCAAAAAGGTGTTAATTAGGATTCTATTGAGGTTGACGGCATAGGAACAGACGTACGCTAAGAAGTAGATGATACCCTGGTTGACTAGCAAGTTCATGTATCGATTGAGCTGCCACTGTTTTGTTCCGCGGTGCATTTGAAGCGACTGCCTCAGGAACTGAACAACGGCAAGCATACACAACACGGCACCGAATGTCAGTTGAGAAATGTCGGCTAGGTAGAGCCAAACTGGCGATGCCAATCTATCCGTGCAAAACGAATAGTCCAGTATTTGAGTGGTGAAGTCTGGTGGGTCGTCAGTACCTGCAGTGTACATTCATCGAACCGGGGATCGCATACACGACTCGTTCTTGTAGACACCGAATGATACCACCACGGAGATGACCTCGACAGTACACAACATAAAAAGTGTTACCAGAATCAGTCTTGAACGACCGTACATTGCCCAGACACGCAGGACCATCGAGACTGTTATAAATCACGCTGCTGTTCAGCGGTTTTATTCACATCGGAGCTCAGCATACGGCTACTACTCACTCTCAGCTGCACAGAGAAAGAGAGCGTAGGTGCAATGCTCACTAGTGTTAAGTGCTTCGCCTTCGGGGTTGTCTTGTGAATGGAATGAAAATAAATGTTTCCAATGAACACTCACAACTGTGTTGATGAGTCAAAAAGTTGTGGCTCGAGCGCATGGACGACGATAAAAAACCGAATACGTACATCTACAGGACCACAATAAAATAATCCATGTTAGTATCACTAGTTATAAATATATTATCAGATATACAGTACCTTTTGAGGACCGGGTATGAAGCTACTTCCCACTTTCAGCGCAGTCAAAGCTCAATCGAAACTCCGTTCCGTGATGCAAACTTACAGAAAGCACTGACACTGATACGTTCTGAAGATGAGTATCCAGTGCACGTTGAATAAAGCATGAACTCACAACAGGCTATATAGGCCACAGTAACGGACCTAAGAATATAGCGTTAGAAATACCCCTGTGAACTATGGTTTCAGAAAAAGCACAATGATGAACATAGTCGACATCCAACTCCATGGTTTATTCTGCAGTCTTGTCAGGGACCTTTCAAGCCCTGGATATGGGAATGAGCTCACCCAGATGTACTCTATCTTCATAGATCATCGATTAGTGAAAATCTTGTGTAGGTGACGGAGTACAGTGGGCCCCACCTCTTTTGGATAGACGAGGACTGATGACGTATAAGTTTCCTGTCCATAATATAATTAAATTCACGGCTTACTGTAGTCGTATACGGCGGCGACCACGAGCGCGACTGTGAAAAGCCTGTGAGACTGGGTACAACGACTCATGTGGACGAACGTACGAGATAGATAGTTGTCTTCTTGGATGGCTGCAACGGACGACTGTATATCGGGAGATATTGGCTGCGGGATAGTATAAGTATACATGGGAAACACTGTGAGTTCAGCTCAAAGGGCTCGAAGTGATCAGTTTATAAGTAATGCCACACTCCATTCCAGTGCCACTTGCCGTTACAAACAGTTGCAATCTGAAAAACATAAGTACATATCTTCCAACTTGATGGGCATCAGATATCGTGAAGGGTACGTGATGTCGTCAGCTGAATAGCAGCACGCGAAGGGGAATTGCTCTATCGTTGGTGAGATATGAGCGGTGCTCATGGCAGCAGCCGCCACCAACGCGGCTAGTCCTTGCCACACCGGCACTTGAGTCGTGACTCGACACGAGTTATCGCACTTTCGCCGCACTTCAAGTTTGGTCCTGGAACACGGGTCATGTTCTTTCTCCAGCCTGAGTGGAGCGTTTAGTCCGAGTATGATGATATGAAAACTCAGCCACTTACGACGGCTGCTGGCATCCGCAGTGATCGAGAACAGTTCGAGTGTACTAAGCCAGGATGAGCTATGCATAACCCGGCCACAATTTTGAATGACCATCATCACTGTGAAGCTGCCGTGACATTGCCTCAATTGGCGCTCGAGATTTTAGAAAGCAATCTACTCGTTGCAGCTAAATGCAGACCAACTACATCCTTAATTCCGCGTAGTACGCGGCTCTTATACACTTGTGAGCACTTCCATTCCTAAATCAGTCTCGGAGACTGGTATACACGAGCGTTAGAGTCGATCACTTGAGATGAATCCGTACCTTATCAGACGCTCGTGCTTGTTGACATGTTGCCACGTGAGACTTCCGGTCGCGATATGCCAGCACGGTCACGAAATTACCTGCCACACATACCGGGTTCGTCGGTGCTCGGTTCAAAACACGTGTTGACAACAGACGGACCTCAAGCATTTATCCAACTGCTCTCACTTTTTTCACCGCCAATTAAAACTTTTAGAGCATAAGCCGGGAAAGGCAAGACCTCCGAATACCAGCAGGGCCGTGAACCGAGCTACTACGCACTCAGGTTCATCAGTACGTGCTCGAAAATACGTATTGAGAGCAGATGCACCTCAAGCTTTCCTGTACTTGGACGAGATCTTCGTTGAAATGGGACATAATCCTACTTGCAGCTCCGTCAAAGGCAAATCGGTTTTAGAAATTGCCATCAACCTCTGGATACAGTTCCATGATTGAATATCTACTCTGATGCGATGCCTCCGTAAAGAAGGTTGACGACGTGAGTCTCTGTGATGTCTCGGGGACTCGCATCGCAAAGCGGCCGAGGTTAGAGCAAGCTAGAATCTTTTGGAGCGACGCCATAGGAGAGACACGTTTGAGCTAGGGTAGAGAAGGGGACTAGGAATACGTAAATTGCGTCAGCGTCGTCAAACTGGAGATACGTGCGAGCGACTTCACCTGTACTTTGTGTTACCAAGTAACTGGATGGATGAACACTGTACATGCGCATCAATGGTGAGCAGACGTGGAACTTGAATATACGTACGTTCATATGCGCAAAGAGGCATGGACCAAGGCACAACTTGAACGGAGGGAAACCCAATGAACAGATTCTATAGCAAGAAAGGACGTCCGACGCTGTCAGGATGCAAAAGTCTCGTCCTCCCGTAGATGCATGTAGTCGAAGATAGATCGTATCTGCATGTCGTGAGTGGGCATCACACAGTAAAACAATCGAGTGTCGCACTTGAATCATCATCTTAGTTCGATCTCAGAACCCATCCTTCACGCCCTTCACGTTCCTCACACAGAGCAGGCCGCAAAGGTGAATCAAGTTAGGTGCACAATGCACCACTGGCGCAATCCGAACCAGATCGAAACTAACGTTGCATTCTGATGCAGGCTGAGTACGGACCTATCGGAGGACGAGTAATAGCTCGGAGCGGAGAATGAAAAGGACGATCGGTCTTATTGGGAAGTGGGCTGTTTGGTATTTTTAGCTGCTCGTTTTACACCGGCACATTTAATCCGTCGCTCGTTCTCGCCACTTTCTCTACTCTTTCCTTTGCTTCTACCAGCCATGTTTGCTCGTCCCTTCCTCGCTGCTGCTGCCCTCGTCGCCGCTGCCCAGGCCCAGCTCTCCATCACCAACCCCAGCCCGTCCTCCTGGTGGGGTACGTCCTCACTTCCCACTTCCACGCCTTCTTATCTCACTTTTCTTCCTCTTTGTGATCAGTCGCTGGCTCTGACAACACGCTTGCGTGGACTTGCAACACGTCTCCCTACTCTGCGTATACCGTTGTGTCAGTACCACCCCGAATATCTTGAACTGATTGACTGACTCGGGTTTTCAACTAGTATGTCCAACTCGGATACGACCATCCTCTCTGCTCCTCTCGCCTTGATTGCTTCTGTCCCCAACTACGACTGTTCTTTCACAGTCAACCAGCAGCAGTCGTCCCTGGCTGTCTCCACCACTTGGACTGTCTCGCTCGCGAACACTGTCAACATTTCTGATGTGCGTCTTTTTACTATATCCTTCTCTCCTACTGTTCTCATTGTACGCAGATCTACGCCTCGGCTCAGTTTGAAATCGAAGCCGCAGGATCTGCTTACCCTACCTCTTCCACTTCTGCGTCTGGCACTGCAACTGGTACCGCCGCTGGTTCCTCCTCGACCTCTACCTCGAGCAAGTCTGGCGCTGCTTCTGCTAACTACATCCCCGTTGGTATGAGCATGGCAGCTGCCCTCTTACTCGGTCTCGTCGTCGCTTGAGTACCCACAGCCACAACCGTGGGAGAAGGAGGGGGAGGTGAAAACTGTCTTTGGACTCGCCCGTTCCGACGTGCGTACTACGTATGGAATTGGCACACTCTGTGGACACTATTACATATACCCTATGCAGAGACATTCAGCGTGACTATCATCTTTCTTTTTAATCGCCTGCCGTAGTTGGTTTCCGGACATAACGCTTGATCTTACACTGACTCTTTTTTTCTGTGCTGCGTACCATTACTTGTGAATTTCCTGTTGTTCGTGTCGTATTGCGACCTCGATGTCCTTTTACTTACTGTCCGACAGATGGTGCTATTGTTGATCCCACGGCAAGGCAGGAAAGTGCTTAGAGGTACAGGTATCCCCTCAATTTGACGATGGAACGCCGCGGATGTCCCTTTTGAATGACTAATTTGCATCGGCTTTATGCCCTGCGGATAGTCCTACGTCCCCTCTCTTGTCCAGCACGCTCAGGCTTGACATAGCTGTATCAGATTACAGTCTTACAAGGGACTCCTGAAGTCTGGATCCTTGTTTTGATGGCCATTTCGGCATCGCTTCATCTCCGAAACGTCCACGTCAGGGCTCGCCGTGGGTTCCCATTTGAACGAGTCCAACACGTTCCAAGCAACCCAGTGACCCACTGCCATTCAAAGTTGACATACGCATCGTGGTCAGCGATTTCAATGGTCAGTTGTGGGTATTCGGCAGCGAGCCCGACATTCTTGTACTACTAGGCGATACCGGCGATAACACATGTTGAAGTCACCCTGAAATGCGTCGCTGGGAGTTGACTAGCGCGGCCTGGACCGCCAGGTGCTATTCACGAATTGAAGTAGTTATCTGCAAAATTCCGCGCGTTACAACTACGAACTATTACGAAGAAGGTCTAGAATGACACAGAACTTAACCCGTCCCAGGTAACACGTCATTGCAGCAAAAGTGACGAGGACAACGATGCGATGAGGAATCGAACCTTCGAAATGGTCCCGTTCGAAGATATGGGAGACTACCAAAGTCGATCTGGAGGGCTGTGCGGGTGACCCCCACGCTATACTTACTAGGTCTCGTGGCAAAAGAGTAACACTTGGATCGATCGCGGATACGTTTATTGTCGGTGACGCATCCATCACAAAACCTTGCCATGCTGCTGCAGGCGGACCCCAAACGCCACTTCAGAGGGTTGACAGTATTCTTCCCCATGATCGCACCATTAATAGTTGAGATGGGCCAGCTTCGGAAATACTTCGGAAGGAGTCATACCACCACGCCACTGGATGGCGGGAAACGCGCGGTATTTTGGGAGGGGCTAATATGATGCATTTGTACCGGAACGAGATCCGCTGCATCAGGACCGATGTAGCTGACTATCAGCGGTCCGGTACAGGCTCAAACGATCGTACCCCAGTTGCTCCATCTGTGACCATTTGGTTCGAATGGATCTAGACCGGCACAGTAAGTCGAAGCGTCCGTGGATTTCTCACTCAGCCATAGCATGATCAACGTATAGGTGGGTCTCCTACTGGGATGTACTTATCAATTTCTCTAGTATCGCGACCTGGGCACTGGCCGAGACGGCTCTACCACTGGATTAGTGACGCTGGGGAACCAAATGCCACCGCGCGTCGCCTCAAGGTGGGCATCTCACTTGGCGGACTTTGCTGCTACTATGATAATAGTTTGCGATTTTGTAACGCATAAAATCGCCCTTGCCCTTCTGTTCCGAGACAATGATGTGATTGCTCATCTACGGACAATGCGGGACAGCCAACGTTCCTCATTGCCGCTGCCGCTACCCCATGGTGGTCATTCTATGGATTGACTCCAAGTCACAGCATCATGGAAGACCGGAGTGTCCGTCGATGTCCGCCAAGAAGGTTAATCAGACAGCTCAAAGCCGCCATAAACGTACATATATACATTTGGGCAGTTGGGGACGAGAAATACAGCATACTTGATGCTGTCCATGTTATTTACGTGCTCACACCTTATGAGCACACATTAATTTCAGAAAAGAGTCGTCCACAATTCATGGCCCATGGGTGAAATTGAACGCAATGACTCGGATGACCGAATCACAATACCACCTAGTTTTTCCTCTGGTTGTGTCGCCAAGTTCTTAAATTTGGCAAAGGATGGTGCGCCCAGCCGACGATGCGCTCGAAAGAAATTTCAGTCGCGTTTCAACTAGGTCGGAAACGCTTCGTTGATGTCCGTGCCCAGATCAGGTATCAAAACTCGATCAAGATTTGTGTTCCTCCGAAGGGTCATCTTGATACGTGCTTTCCCGTACCCGATCATCTCAACGCGGCACATATCGGTCCCGAAACAGTCACGCAATCAAATACGGAATAGCGGAAAACATCGTGTGAGGTGTTTTCAATACATATGTACTTCTCACTTCATCCAGATCTACAGAGTACCCGATGCAATGATCTTGACGACTTCTTTGGTCTTTCCACTATCGGTGCCAACTTTCTCGACGGCATCGACGACCTCCTTGCCCTCAACAACCTCGCCTGGAGTGCGAATTAGATTCTAGACGAGTATCGGTCGAGGGATCAACATACCGAATACGACGTGTTTTCCATCGAGCCACGAGGTAACAACAGTAGTGATGAAGAACTGCGAGCCGTTGGTGTTCTTGCCAGCATTCGCCATCGAGAGCAAATAGGGTTTCGAATGTTTCAATTGGAAGTTCTCGTCTGCCGCTCATGAGCCGTCCGACCACCCGAATGGAAGGGGGGATACAGACCTGCAAACTTCTCTCCGTAGATGGATTTACCGCCAGTACCGTTACCCCTGGTGAAATCGCCACCCTGGAGCATGAATTTGGGGATAACGCGGTGGAAGGCGGAACCCGCGTAACCGAAGCCATGTTCGCCCGTGGCAAGCTCACGGAAGTTCTTAGTAGTCTTGGGCACGACATCGTCGTAGAGCTTGAACACGACGCGACGGGGTTCAGCGCTGCCGATTGAGATGTCAAACTAGAGTCGATCAGCAAAAGAATCTGAGCGGATCGGAGCGATCAGGGCAAGAGGCTCACGTAGACGTTGGCCATGATGGATCAAGAGAGAGATGGATACAATGAAAGGCGGACCATCGTGTGTATTTTATCAGAAGATATCTCGGACGATGCCGATCTAGAGCACCCCCCGAATCAGATGATGATAAAACGGGGCGCAGCTATTTCTATGGAGCTGCTTGATTTGATTCTCGTCGATGTAGTACGACCATGGCACTCGCGGCGGCTTTGAATGCAAGCATTCGAGTCTGCGAGTCGAGCGATTACTCTTTCGAATTCGTTGTCCTGTCAGCAATTCCTTGTATATCGACAGACTGCAGACTACAACGCACTGGGCTGCGTGGTGCCCGTCAAAGCGCAGTGGCATCAACCTCACTCTTTAATCACCACCTTCACAGCCGACACCGATATCTCTCCCTTATGCATTGCATTTGAGCTGACCTGATCTGGCCCTAGAATGCCCCTCCACGCAAAAAAAAGGTGCGTTCAGTGTCTTCCAACCTTTGGGGAGCTGCTAAGTATTATTTTGGGGTTATCAACCGGCTTGTTGCGTGATGAGTGAACAGGATGACGCAAGAGGAATTTAGTAAAACAAAGATATCGAAAAGGGAGACATTAAGAAGCCATGAGATGAGTGCCCCGATCAGTTAGATCAAGGATGGGCGGAAGGAAACCAATGAGGCTCAATCCAAGTCTTTGCAGGGTCACGACGTCCAACAAATTATGTGAATAACTCCTCAACATCGATATTTTTCATATATGTTTATTTTATTTTACCCTTTCTGATGATCATCTGACGAGGAATTCTGACGGCTCGGCATTGTCCGAACACCCCCCTGTTAAAATGTGCGCCACGTCTAGATCTCGCTTTCATCTCTCTATCGACCCATCATGGCAAACGTCTTCGTGAGCATACTACCCCAATCCAGCTTAATCATATATTGATCGATTCTAGTTCAAAATCTCAATCGGCGGTGCCGCGCCTGGTCTCGTCGTGTTCAAGCTCTACGACGATGTCGTGCCTAAGACCGCCAGGAACTTCCGTGAACTCG
>JBBPUM010000843.1:0-12622 GCA_038094695.1 Chiua aff. virens | reverse complement strand
CTTACTGGACCTTTCCAGCCTGTGGTATCGACCCAGAAGCGTTCACCGCCACCCAGGCTGCCATCCTGCATTGCGAATATCCAAACACTTCCACCACTCCTGATCCTGTTGCGCTTCCCTCTATGCTCTGGACAACAAACTACAACCGTCTCGCCTCACAGACGATGTTCACGCTCTTCTTTGGTGGTAAAACATTTGCCCCAAAATGCATTTTAGATGGCGTCAATATTCAAGATTACCTTCAAAGCCACTTCATACGGGCCTTTGGAGTTCTCGCAGATCGGATTCGAGACGCAGGGGGACTATTGGATGACGTTGTTATCGGCTGGGATAGTATGAACGAACCATCGGAGGGGTTCATTGGGCACGAGGATCTGAACGTGTACTCGACCGCGCAAGGATCCGTACTGAAAAAAGGAAGCTTGCCGACGCCGTTGCAATCGTTCAAGCTTGGGATGGGCATCGCGCAGAGGTTGCACAACTATACCATTGGTTCCTTTGGATCGCAACGCAGTGGCTCTGTCACAGTTGATCCCAAAGGTATTCGTATATGGATGGATCCCAGTATCGAGTCGAACGGGGTGCATTCCAATTGGGGTTGGAAGCGAGCGAGCGAATGGACGCTAGGGACGTGTATATGGGCACTTCATGGTGTATGGGATGTCGACACTGGGGCATTGCTGAAGCCAGACTACTTTCGTTATGCTCCTCCTGGACCACCTGAGTTGCTCTGTTCCGCTGCCGATCCCGACCTGTGGCCCATACATTTTCTGGACGAATATTTCCTCCCACATCTCACAGACTATGTGACACGCATCCGCACAGCCCACCCAAGCAGCATTGCATTTGTGCAAGCTCCTTCCCTTGCGATTCCCCCACGCATTCCGGAATCCTTGCTCAAAGGACGTGGATGCCACTCGACACACTACTATGATGGTCTCACACTCGTCACGCGTCACTGGCATTCTTTCAACGCGGACACTTTGGGTATTGTCAGGAATGCGTATACCAGTCCGATATTCGCGGCTAGGTTCGGCGAGTGGGCGGTTCGCGCAAGTCTCCAGAACCAACTCGCGGCGCTGAAATCGGACAGCGCTCAGCTAGGCTTCCCGGATGATTTTACAGACGAGCGACCCAAGCTCCGTAGATGCTACCCGACTATGGTAGGCGAAATCGGGACGCCGATGGACATGGACGATAAAAGGGCCTATGACCCGACGAGTAATTATTACGGCAACTATTCGAACCAGGAACTTGCGCTAGACGCCAGTCTGAATGCCACAGATGGACCGAATGTGTTAAGCTATACGCTGTGGACATATTGTCCAGACAACACCCATATATGGGGAGACGGATGGAACAACGAGGATTTGAGTCTTTGGAGCGCAGATGACATGCGGGGAAAGACAAGAAATGTTGAAGCAATGACTAGGTCACCCACACTGGCCCGAGTGTCCAACATCGCGTTGGCGACATCATCATCTCTTCACGCAAGTACCGGTTTATCCGATACTATCGAATCAGCACCACTCCACGAGCTGCTAAAGTTCCTTCGAGATGGCGCACGCGCAATACGCTCCTTCTGCCGACCGTATCCTGTGAAAGTTGTAGGTACGCCCGTGGATATCCAATTTGATATCAGCAAGGCCTCCTTGAAGATCAAGGTTCTCGTCACACCCACCGACTTGCAAAGAGAGGCTACGATGGGTGGGCGAGCGGGGAAGGGATCGAGTCTAGGCAAGGGTGCCAACACTCGCGAAGAGAGTGCGCTGCCTACAGAGATTTTTATTCCACTGGTGCACTTCGCATCGGAGGAGTGTGCTGAACGGTCAGTCGCGATCCAGGAGCATGGGCAGCGCCTCTATTCGGAGAACTCGGACGGGGTCGCGAATGTGTGCGAGACTAAGAGTAGACACGGGTCGATGGTGACGTTGTCTTCGACAGGGTCGAAATCGCCTGCTTCTGGAAAGGTAGAGATGATCGATACAGAGGGATATACGATTCAGGTCAAGGTTTCAGAAGGAAGGGTGAAAATGGACGAGAAGGAGCAGAGGCTGCGGTGGTATTACGATGTCCCTGTGAGTGGGAAAAAGGAGTTGTCGATCGAGGTGAAGAGAGCGCGCGGCGCGATCAACTGGGATGGGATCACTCGGAGATGTCGATCAAGTGGAGTCGGTGGTCGGGGCTCGGATGAGACAACGACTGCGGAGAAATTGCTCGGGAAAGGTCCGGAGAAATGGCAGAGCAGTCGATTGTGATGTAAGTGAGGAGAGGTATCTTATTGGAGATCAGTATTATTGTAGCGTACTAGGCAATGGCGTGGTGAGAACGACCGTCAGTTAGTCCTCTTTGATGTTCACAGAATTAACTTGCCAGTTATGGTGGCGACGATGTGTGACCAGTGCTCGACTCTGAAGAGTTAGGTACGAAATCCACTCTTGGCGCTTTCAAGGGTGTTCCCTCCCATAATGATGGGTCACATAATCCCCCTCTTTCCCCGAAGCCCACCAGCCTTTCCACGACCTTTTCTAATGCCTCCCTCCTCCTCCGTTCACTCTCTACCTCTTCCTTGGTCCTCTCCAGCGCTCCTTCGACATCGGCTTTCCCCGCTTGCAGCTTCTCAACTGCGCTCAGCAAGTTTTCAAGTTTCTCATCGACGTCGTCACGGCGTTTGGACTGTTTAGAGGACGAACGATAGTTTTCACCTAGAATCAGGGCAGCCGCGACGACAAAGAGAAAGGACTCGGCGAGTGTGTTGGCGCCGTTTTCGATAGCTCTGTGGCAATGATTCACAGTGAGGGAAACGAGGTGTTATGTATTAGACGTGGGTAATATGGTGAAGGTGAAAGTAGTAAATGGGGTGAAAACGGTGCAAATGAGAGAGCCGCACTTGGTTTCGGACAAGGGTCGGATGTTATGACGAGCAGGTTCCCCAAGAATGTTAGTGCGGAGGGAGATTTCGGCTGTGTGCATTTTCTGAGCGAGTGAGACGCAGAAATTGCGAAAGGTTTCGTGTCTGTGTACATGCGCAGGTATGCCCGTGTCCATACGTCAGGTGGACGGAGTTTAATGGGTGAAATTGTCACTCATACGGGTGATGAGAGAAGCATTCAGACGTACTGTTTCGCTTGGTTCTTCAGCTGGGCGGAGATGGGTTTAGCGATAGTCTGGGTGTTCCACGTGTTACCGAAACTGTAGGAAGGAGCTCTAGGTCGGTTTCAACTTACACGGATAGCGAGGGTGGCGAGCTTGACGGTAGCCATGAAATGAAGTCAACTAGAAGGGTGGGTACGGCCGTCGGACGAGCGGAATCGGACTTGTGTGTTTTGCAGTTGCCGATCGCACGCGTCACACACTGCAACCGGCTCACGAGTGAAATTACTCCAAAAAGTCGTACGCAGCTGGCCCAACATTCGCAAACTTCAACTTGAACTGGGTCGAAGACTGCGTCAAAATTTCTAATCTCCTCGAACTCTATGGACAAGCGTTTTGGTTATTCTGTGTCTCAGGAAAACCACACTCCAATTTGTCAATAAGATGCGGATTAAAACACTGGGCGATTCGTGAGCATGATCAAGCATGCAGTGGGTATGTGTCACAAACCTGGGCTTCCGTGTTCTAGGGACCCCCTGGAGCCCGCATTTGCTATTCTCTCAAAGGACCAGGTCTCCGAAGAAAGGGATGGCTTCCCTTAGTTGGACACGTTCCGTAAAGTTGTCTTTTCTGGGATCACCGTTCGTTCTATTTAATGTCTCTTCTCTAGAAGTATTCCACGTTTTTTGACTGGTTCCCGGGACCGGGGACATAGCTAAGCGACCTTGGCTCAGAAGCTCCCGGCGGATATTCCGATCAACTTACTCTTGCTCTGGTCAGACAACATCACGAAATTCACACTGTAAGGTTGCGGGTATGTTAACATTTCTGAACCAAGAAATCACATCTTCTTATCCATAGCGGTACGTTATGAATCAATACGGGATGCCAGTTCCTCAATCGAAGTCCAAGTATCGCACAGCTGCCCTGACGGAGACGATCTACACCCGGTATCACGCAAATTTTGTATCGATACGTCAGACACACTTCGCACCCGACGTCCTCCCTGATGGCCGTCTAAGTTATCGGGTTGCATCTTGGTTGCTACCCTATCAACACAAGCGTTGCTGGGGTCACCTTCCAGGGGGTTCATCTACAAAGTTGCGTTGGTAAGTTATATCACTATTTTTATCACTCTATCATAATGCAATTTAAGTACCGTGGCCGCAAGATATCCAAAAAAGAGATCAATCATCATTCTTCCTCCTATAGCACTGGGTTTGCGATGCAGTTTACAGGTGGTCGAGGTTCCTCCTTTACAAATCCTCAAGCCGCAGGGTTTCTCCGCCGATGACATCGTGGGTCTCCAGCAAGCACCCCAAACTACGTAAGTATTTGTCCTATTTTCTCAGCGGCCGCGGCAGACACCAAGCCACGCTTTGGCAAACGTGGCGAGTCCCTACTCGGATAACCAGGTTACTAGATCTTACTTCTTATGTCACAGTCGTATACTGTTCCGCCTTAGCCGAGTCAAGGAACGAAGTGTTAGGGGACAACAACCTGGCAGCATTCATCTTGACACTGGCACCCTTCCATCAAAACACGAAAAACAAACAAATCACATATGGTGAATAAGGCTACGCTGTCTGCTTCTTCGACGGCCACTCTCGGCAGCTTTCGGTGTTGAAACAGACTATCTGGTCATAGACATATGACTTGTTGTCTAACTTGTTGATTGTGACGGAATGAGTTCTTCCCTCCCATAGTTAGACGTGCTTCGGGTGCGCCGTTGGATGGATACGAGTGCGGTCCTAAACGAAGTTGCACGTGGCTTCGGCTGTTCCTGACACCCTGTACCCACCGCGTACTCTCCGTCCGCTTGTGATCAACGGAGGCACGTGGCGATGGCTAAAACTCCTATTCCCAGCATCGATCTAACGGCCGGAATCGAGAGTCATCTTCCTCTATACCTGAATATTGGATACCTCAGGCACAAGGTACATGTATGATTAGAGTAATCCCCCCTATTCTGCCCAGTTTCGATGTGATCCCTCTAACGTGCTTCAAGGTCGCATTTGGTCTGCATCTAGTGGGAGAACCATTTAACGCTGCTTCTCACGTGGAGTAAGCGTCACGCGAGGGATGAGCCCAACCAGCGGAATTTGGAAGCGAACAGGAAGTGGAGAAATGGCGGTGCGATAAATCGTTCCTCGTGTTCTATTCAATTGACTTTGTCACACCCGGGTACTGTTCTACCAGTGCCTGGCGATGCCGACAGCACTGGTATACCCAACCAGAATCGCACAATCGGGTAGGTTATCTCGGTCTTTCTGCTCAAGGCTTAGTAAACTGGATGTTCACCTTATCCCCAACAGGCGATACCTTTGGGAATCGCGCACTCGTAACCTATTGACAGGTATGTACACCCAACGTACCTCTGTTGTGGCTGCCATTCATAGTGACCCTTGACATGCCGTACCACGCAACCTCCTTAGATTCCTATATTTGGATCATGCCGTGCACGCATACCCTCCGGTATTTTGATTTTTCCGTCGATTCAGGAATATGTGTTGGTGTACTCGCGCCGCTCTCGTTCCTCTGGATTCTCGAAACGTGTCGTCGTGCTGACATAGGTAGAGCAACGCGCGTTGTACGGTTGGCCGGTTATTTTATCCCTAGTCGGGCTGGCCAGTGCGTGCTGCGGATGGCAAGTTAGCCCCAAAAATGGAGTATCCACTGATCTCGAGTATCGATAACGCCACTGGATGGCCCTGCCTCTCAAGGGTCCAATGGAGGTGGGGCACCATAACGGCGTTGTTGCTTCTGATGCAGCGTCCAACCTGGAGGAATTAAATGGGGCATATACATTTATTTATTTGCAGTGACGTATCGTCGGGACGGAAATGAACTTCTCATTCTTGAGCGTGTCGGCCACATATAGCCCCCCTGTGGTTCATACATCAACAGCACCAAGACCCCAGATCCGCTCTGCATTTTATACGGAGACATGAATGGATCAGGGATATTTGGCACATAATATCGCCATTCGGGCAGCTCTCGCAAAGAGTGCCATTCTGATCAAAATTCTCCTTGGTTTAAAGTTCCAGACCATCGCACTCATCGAAGACGCCTTACGGCATAGCTTCCTAAAAGGCTGCGAGTTAGCGTCGTCGATAGCGGTAAAAGGTACCGTTGGCTCTCCTGACAGCGCTGAAATTATTGTTTAGTCATATTGCTCACTACAGATACCCTGTCAGTTACCGCATGGCTATTCCGTCAAAGTCGCCGGGGGACATGGTCTTTTAACAAGCGCAAAGAGCTCACGGCGCGGCATGAGTTGTCAGAACATTTTGCCAAGCCGCATTTTCATAGGTGTGCCTCGATCCTCGGTGTACTAACCTAAAAAGTGACAGCGCGACACGTGTGGGTTTCGTTGTTTCGCGTGTGGCGAGAACTATGCATCGATAAATCGAGTACAAGAGTGCAGTGCCGGTATCGCTTCACTGTCCTCGGACTATGGTGATACATCGCGCTCAAGTTTTTTCTGTTCCCTGGTCCGGCTTCTGCTTAAAAGCCCCTCCGTGATCCCCTCCTTTAACCCCCCTCAATAACAGTCAAAGGCTACTCGTAGAAACTTCTTGCTCTCGTGACGACCACCGTTGAACATGTACGGAGACCCTTCTCTTCAACACCATGAGAGCCAACCAGATCCACTGTATGTGACCACCATCATGGCGATCGTCGCCATTGCAAAATGACTTAGAACTGATGTATCATCACCGCCTCAGCGACGACTTCCTTGCCCCCCTCCTCACGGACATCCCCGACGTCCTACCTGACCCCGATCCCCCCTCGTCTTCATCTCAGTTCTTCGCGGGTGCGGCATCTGTTGTCGAGCCTTCCGATGACCTTGCCCCCCAGCTCACTTGTCAGTGGGTTTCTCCTGAGGGCCCCCCGCTCATCTGCGGTGCCCCCCTTTCTTCTGACCCTAAACAAGCATGTGCCCATTTCCGCCAGGCACACGACATCCGCGGCAACGAAAAAGTCACCGTCGTCTGTCACTGGCGGTTTTGCCATGTTCCCCCGATGCAACGTGGTAGCCTCATTCGACACGTGCTGACAGTACATCTGGGGTTGTTGAGGTGGCAGTGTAACATGTGTATGAGATGGTTTTCCAGGAGGGGTACGGCACATGTGTGTGCCGAAGATGGATGAACTGGGCGCCTTGTCTCCAATTCCCTCCCTTTTCTTCTTTGTTTTGTGTTGCGCCAGGTTCGGTGGGATTGGACACATCATACATTTGCTGGTATTTCGACATATTCTGTTCGAGAAATGGCGTACATGTAAGTGAATGGTCTTTTCTTCAACAGGAAAGAAGGAAGAGAGGGGGTGTAATAAAATATGTTGTTCAGGACCGGAGGGACATGGGTCCCACGAAATTGTTTGAATGTCCTACATACTAGAGCTCTGCTCCGAGTCCAACACGGGACAAACTCTTTTTTTTAAATGTTATTTACTGCTCGGGCTCTCACTGTGCGCGTCGCAATATGAGCTTTGGTGGACCTTGGGAAATAAAAATTCTGACATGCAGCGGTGTGTTCCACGTAATATCATTGTAAGGTCTCCAAACGATACCAGATTACTATTCAGTTGTCTCCCCCACTATCTTCCCGTTCAGCGGAGTGGAGTAGACAGTCCTGTGTAGAAACGAGGGACTATTGTCACATTTTGGATGAAAGATGATCGATGATCAATGGAATTATTTCGGGCGTGGGATTAAACCCAAATGGATCGGAACGCAGTGGTGGCGATGTCCTTTCCTCCGGGTTTCTCGCCCTTTGCCATGCTATTCTTACACCGGATATTTTCGGTGATATGCCAGAGTCGCAGCAGCCAGACTGCGGGGGCGCCATGACAAAAGCAATCTGTTGACTTGATGACTCGTCATGTTGTGAGGTGGACAGGATGCACAAAAACCCCATTTGCAAGTATCCTCCGTGAGAAACGGGAGAAGGAAGTACCAAGGACTTTGAATCAAAAGCCGAGACTATCGGTATTTGTGCGCAATGCTAGTAGGATCTACAGAGATTCAATTCAGCGGTCACCTGTTACAGTATGTCCCAAAAGGGTTACATTCAGGCGGTACACTGCGATGAAATCGTAACAATATATGGTCACTCCGCGTCAGATATCAGGACAATTTAATCGAGATAGGAATAGTTTTGAATGAAATAAAACCCGTCCTAACCGGGTAACATATATCACTACCAAAATCATTAATACGCAATGAAGCCTTCCAGAGGGCGCACCCTTCAAAATGCGCCGACTCGAACGGTGTTGCCACCTTAGCTGCCAGGGTATCATCATTCGCCAGAGGACGGCGAAGCATGGTGGTGATGGTGGCTTAATGACGGCGGGTTTTGACCAGGTTTAGTTCCTTAGGTAAAGAGTATCACCCCCTTATTACCACCAGCGGCTGGAGGGAGTAAGGAAACAAGGTAGAGGGGTGTAGATACAAACCACTCGTGACTTGCCTCCGTCAGTGGCGCACTTGGTCCCCCACTGTGGGGAGGAGGGTTCAACATGAAATCAAATCGGGCCGACAAATGAAGCGGGTGCAGATTCGCGGAGTTTTTGTTGCAATTAACCTGATCTTAGAGGGGATCTCGATCGAAGGAAGAACTGTCCATATTTGAAAAAATGTTTATCCCGTAGTCGCGGCTGTGATGCGAACAAAGTTCAAGCGACTGGCCCGACAACTCATTGAAGCCAGTTACGAACAGGATGCATCATGATGTAGATCTGAACGTATTGTTGGCACTAATACCATTGGCGTTTCCAGCGTAACGATCTAACCGAGATTAGCTGGCCAACAGTTGCGACGTCTAAGCAATCTCACCAACATGAACGTCATACCCATACTCCGTCGGGGAGTATGCCAATCATCGTGTCTTGAAGTTTCTCGACCCTGGGAATCATTTGGATGGGGTACGGGTCAGTGTGTTATCGCTGGGATGACATTCCGTTTCAGTCACTAAAAAGAATGGTCCCTATTGCACTCTAATAGTTCCTTGCCCGTGGCTAACGCTTCAACTTTATGACCCTGGTAAGGAGGTACAAATCAGATCCGACTGCAGCGGAACAACGCGAAGAGATGTTTCAGAAACATATTCGCGGAGTTATCTGGTCACTAGTACCTGCCGCCACATCAGATAGAATCCGGATAGACCACGCCATCACACTGACCGGCTACAGAATCTCGATTCACGACGTACTGCACCCGACATGTTCCACGCATCATAATGTAGGACGAAGAAAGGTCAAGATCATGATATGATTTGACGGAACCAGTGTACGGCGCTCTAATTCTGTTCATGTAGGCAAATGGAAGAGGAAAAAAAACGTTCATACACGCCTCAAATCGGATGCAATGTGCAGATCACGTCAGTTCTGTGGTCACAGCGGCTGGCCAGAAGAAAATCACGATTCACGACCGCATAAGACCCACACCTGGTTGCGAAGAGAGCAGATTATGAATTAAATTCACATAGATATTGATGAACCGCCATCGTTCAGTGATTCATGGCCAGTGAGATTACACAGGATTTACTCACTCCCGCTATCGTTCTCCACTGGTACTATACCCACCAGTGATCCGACCATCATTTTGATCCCGACCCGTGACGAGGAGCAGTCCGTCGGAGTTTCTCACACCGGCCTGACCATGTCCTATGCTGCAGCTGAACCATACCCATACTCGCTTCCTCTATCCGTTGTCTGAACTGATCATCGCTGCAAATTCTGAGGCTTGGAGTGCTAGACAAAAAATAGTTGAGGTGATTCGATGGCTGACTATAATAACCACTGCCACCAGCTTCGTCCTTTTTGGCGGTTGCTGGAGAGGTAATTCTTTATCATCACGATGGCCTCTTCGGAGGACTGGACTTGCATCGGAGATCGTCTGGCGAGTCGCAACATCCCGAGTTGGGGGCACTGACGGAGCTGAAACTGAAATATACAAACCTCATTTCTTCGATCGGACTACCCCGGTGGCTATGACGATCCTCTAATTCAAGACGCTCTCGCGTACTTCGAATGACAGCCTCCAAAGTTTCATGGTCAGCGTGGTGCCTCAGGCCTCAGTCGCTATTGTCACACATAACACGCTGCACAATCACTGTTACCTTGGCTTGAGCATACCATAATACCGTTACTACTACTCTGCGTGAAGGCCACCATCCTCTCTTCCGCGACAGGCTACAGCACCCTATAATTCCAATGGTTGTTCCATCGAAGGTTACCATATCATTTACATCTGGTTTGCAGAACGTTTCGGGTTGAATGGTGTTTACAGTGGTCGTTGGATTGCCCTAAGTATGAACCGTTGATCAGCCTGGCAACAGTGCGGCAGTGTGCGAGCGTGTTCAAGCTACTGGCGGAGGTCGTGTCAGATCGCGTCGCGCAGGTGGTCTGTACGCCCAGGTATTGTATATGATGGACGCCGGGAGATGTAGAGATATTGTTGAATCGTGTGTCGGATTAGGATAGTCATGTCACCCAAACTGACACATTCTGTGGGGAGCCTGAAGCACCGATCATCGGCGTTGTTTGGTGCGTGCAGGCATATGCTAAAACTCGTTGGTGGCAGGTTTACGGGTGGAAGAGATATTTGGAGGTGCGTGCTATATCGTTACATCCTTGGCTCTACGTACTGTAGTAGAAAAGGAAGCTTAGAAGGTATCTTCTCGAACCCACATCTAAAGAGTACCGACGAGGAACAGGACCGCGATAAACCATTCGTGAAGTAGGGTGCTAGTATGAAGGTGCTCATGAAGGGCTTGTTCTCGGTGTATGCAAGAATTTCTGATGAGAAGGTGCTGCATAATAGCACGACTCTAGCTGCGCTGGCGAGTAGGGGAGGACAGATGTACTCATCAACTTCCTGCGTGCTGACCTCTCTCGTGTTTCAACGGACGCATTAAGATTCGGTTAACGATGCGCAGGAAAGGTCTACACATAGGAGCACAAGATCAAGCTTGCAAGAATGCACCAAGCGTGCACAGAAGTGCAATCTAAACCTTCGGAGTAGGGTACACACTGTACCCGGTGGGCCTCGGCTGGAATCTTGGTTGGCAAGGAGCCGCGCGGGGTCCTGGCGTAGTGGCTGGCAGCCTCGTAGTTAGTCTCGTATGTCGTAGATACCGACTCTGCTGGTTCCTACCTCGCCACTCTCCGACACCTCCATGGCCAGCAGTCCAAGATTTTCAAGCAGGCCGGATCGCTATCCAAAAAAGGAGTCGTCTATGGCCATAGAACGAGTTCTGGAACAAAGATATGCAAATCTTTAGGGGAGCGCTAAGGATATTTGTAAGGACCAGAGTAAAACTGAAAGGCATCTCTTGTGAACTAAAAACAGGAGGGATACGGAATGCTGGTCGATCTAGCCACCGCGTGAAAGGAAAATAGTGTCAACAAAGGGATGTGTCGACATTCGTCATCGAAGAAAAGACGAGTTCTGAAGTGTGCATCAATAATAATGGCCGCTGTTTGAATTATTTTCCAGAAGATCTAAGCCGCCATTTGAATCCAAAGAGGGCGTAAATAGTGTTGGGCATGGCTGAGCGAAAAGGTCCTATGGGGGTGCAGATTGGCTTTGCGAAAAGTGAGAATGAAGACATCAAAACATCCCAGAGTAGGGCCGCTGTTAGTGAGGAAAGAAGGTCGGCAACAACAATAGAAGCCAAGAACACGAGGCGCCGCACAGAAAAACTGCTGTACTACATACCGGCGTCAACCTCGAAACACATGTCTCCTCGACGCTTTCGAACCACGAGTGGCAGAAAATGTTGCACGAGACTGGTGAGTAGTCCCAAGGAGGCGTCGGACTATGCTGATGACTCAACAAGATGGCAAGACGCTCCTCGATACAGGAAATGAAGACGTGGTTTGATACCGTTTGAACAGTCACATTCCCACCTGACGCAAAGTATCTTTTGACTGGAAGTTCAGATGGCGTTCGACGATTTCGACTGGCTGACAAGGTCAAAACCGAAGAGCAGACAAAAATGGGCAGCGTGTACGCCATCTCAATATC
Source organism: Chiua aff. virens (assembly GCA_038094695.1). Classification (NCBI taxonomy): domain Eukaryota; kingdom Fungi; phylum Basidiomycota; class Agaricomycetes; order Boletales; family Boletaceae; genus Chiua; species Chiua aff. virens. The sequence goes on along the minus strand of JBBPUM010000843.1, from coordinate 495 downwards.
TCGGGATGGTCGATCATGACAGTACTTGGGGCAGAGGACGGAGCAAGTGTGTGGCCTCACCCGATCTAAATTTAGAAATCGTTATCAGAGTAACTTTACAAAAAAATAATTCCCAAATTTACCTTGACTGAGGTCAAATGCACACGTCTGTAAATCTCTAGATCCTGACGGGAAGTCACTGTTATTTCCTAAACTTCAATCCATACTTGAAGCATTACCTTCACATTTCGAGCAACATTTAGGCCCAGCTTAAATTCTGTAAAAACATGCTGTGTGAAGTGTGTGTCTTAACAGTTTATCAGCACGGCTTACACCACCATCGAGAAAACAATACACATGCAGGTTCCAAATAATCCATGAAATTTTCGGATAAACGCATCACATGGGCATAGCCTACGATGAGAAGAAGGGGTAGCAAGTACGGTAACAAAGTAGACGACGTTGAGTGTCATAAATTCATCCGGTAATTCCGAGGCTGGCAAGCTCCTTCCGGAT
>JBBPUM010000842.1:0-12625 GCA_038094695.1 Chiua aff. virens | reverse complement strand
AAGCGGGAAATTATCAGGAATGGCAAGTTGCTTCTATCCTGCGTCAGGCTCCAACTATTCTATTTCCTCTACTGACGAAAATACCCCTAGAAAGTATCGGCGTGATACAATTACTGATCTCCCAAAGCCCCGATATCCAGAAAGTCCTTGCTTTCGAGGGTGCTTTCGAGAAGCTTTTCAACACTGTAACTCAAGAAGGCGGAGTAGAGGGTGGGGTCACTACTTGTGATGCTTTGCGGTGTGTCGATGGTTTATTGCGCTTTAATGCTTCAAATCAGGTGTGCGTTTCGCCTGAAGTCTACAGGTGATTCTGACTGGTGCAGAGTTATTTCCGAGAGACATCGTTACCAGCTCTCCTATGCTCCCTATTACTCTTCCCACCAAACCTCCAACTGCAGGACGCGGCTCCCCAGGAATTTGCTCTACAATTCTGGGATCAACAGAAGATCGCGAATGTATCCCTTACGGTTGGGATCATGGGTATGCTTATTGGCTCTAAGGGTAGCAGCGTCAGTGTCCCTTCTGTCATACTATTCTTTTCATAATTGGTCATACATTAGAGTCAAGAAACAACCTTGTATGTCCGGTGTTTCGTGGAGCTTGCGCTCGCTTCAAATGCGCCTACCACTCTGAAGACTCAGGTAAACATCCGTCTGGTGTTGTTCCCTAACTTGGTCTCATGAACGATAGGCTCTCCGTTTACTTCCAAACAACCTTGTGTTCCCCTTGTCCGATGTCATCTTGACGCCCTACATGCCTGTCCCTGAAACCAATGGTGAAGAATGGGACAGACTAGAGCCCGCATCTGCGTTCGACGTGCTCGTGGAACTTGTATTGCATGGTGAATACAATGGCCTGTATGGTGATAGACGGGTGAAAGATGCTCTTGAGTTGCGTGGTGCGGCTCTCACTGTCTTCGATGTAAGTCCTTTTTACTATTACTTATGACATGTGAACTCAACTATTCCCGAGAACTTTGTCCGGAAAGAGGAGATTAAACAAGCTATACTTCAAGGCATGCTATCATCGGAAGGTGCGCTGTTGTTTCTGAATACTGGACAAGCGCGCATTATTAACCTTCATCATAGACCCAGCGCATACTCCGATGATTTCCCCACTCCTGCATGCTTTGTGTATTCCACCCACTACTCCGCTGAATGTCATGAACGTCACGACCACCCACTTTGCGATGCTACTCTTTGCGCACTTACTCGTAGCTTCTCCCCGCTGCAAGGCGCTCGCACGATCCATTAAACCCTCACTAAACAATCCACCCTCTACCCCTAATCAGGGTCAATTCTTCGTTCCGGCCGATGGAGCACCACCTTCCGATACTCCGGAAACAGATGACGATGATACTCCACAGAGCCTTATCCCGCTTTTTGTCGAGAACCTCTCCCTATCTTTCTTGTCGAAATCGCGGATAGAAATCGCAAGCGAGAAGGAAGTGAGTGAATGGGAACGGCTAATTGTGGGGTATCTTTGTCTTCTGGCACAATGGCTCTGGGACGACGCCAAGGCTGTCAGAGAGTTCCTCGAAGCCGGCGGGTTGGGTGTGGTAAGTATTCTCAAATATCTGCTTAGATTTTTCTAACTGCAGTTATCGTCAAAAGCTCGTGGAACCTATCAATCAGAATCCAGAGGCGGAAAGCCTCGTCCCTGGTCTCTGTGCATTTCTTTTAGGCGTCTGCTATGAATTTAATCGCGAACCTGGAGAGGTCACACGGTAGGCTGTTATCCGTTGACTTGCGATATGCTTGAAGGCTTTGACTCCTGTTCCATACAGATTAACGATCTACCCGATTATCTCGCGGCTCGGTGTAGACGCACTGATTGGTCAAATGACGCGTTTCCGTGAAGACGATCGATTTAAATTGGTCACTCCCGAGTCTATGGTTATGACTTCTCGGACATTAGCTGGAGTCGGAATCGTACCTAACCAAAATCCAGCTGCGCAGGAGGGTGAGATCTGGGTCGACTGGGCCTTTGTTGATTTCTGGAAATCGAATCACTGTGAGTGACAGTTAATGGACAGATTGAGGTAGACTAACGGACTAGCCGTTGATGCGGAACATGGATGTGGAGATCAGACACAGTGCAGCGTGGATTGAGTACGGACCCGAATGCGCTGTCCTCCTCTACCTTGTCGACTTCGGGTGCGTTCTTTTTTTTCTCGGGCCGTCCGAGGACTGTTCCTCTGATTATCCGATATCCCTAATGATAGGGCCGAGTCCGGAGACCACCATGTTGATCGGCTCGCTTCGCGACGTGATCCGCACACAAGCAACCGAGATTGACACACTGCAAGCCCAGCTGAAGGATCTAACTACGAGTTCCTCTACACAGGTGCGCCCTTGTTCTGAATTCCATTTGTCGTCACGTTTTAATGTGGTTTGTTGCTATCTCCCACCACCACCTCGTTGGACGATTCCAACAGTCTCAACAATCCAAGGATCTCGAAGTTCGCATTGCCAATCTCGAGACTGCCCTGGAAGAAACAGAAAGGAAGAAAAAAGAAGTGGAAAAGGAACAAGAGGATCTGCTGGTGTTGCTCGATGAGATGAGCACAAAGCGAAGGCGGGACAAGGCTCGCATGAGAGAAGCTGGCTTAGAGGTGTCTGAGGATGAAGGGGAGGATGAGGACGAAGAAGATGATGAGGATGAGGAGTGAGACGGTAGGGGTTTACCAGTCGCGAGGGGAAGCGTCACTATCGGCTGGGGTGCCTGAGTTTACGAGGTCAGTGACCAGTCGAGTTTTGGATGTGGAGCTGGTCTGGTGCACTATTTTTTATCTAGTGATCCTTAAAACGTTCATGCTCGACACCAGGTTCTGCTCCTGAACCTGTAGCGTATCGTGATAGCGCTTGATAGCAGTGATTTCCCCTGCAGGGACCATTGATCTGCACTCGGAGAGCAAGTGATCAACCGCGTTGGGCTGCTCGTAAGTGCGCGGACCAGACCTCAATTATGGCAAGGTGCTTGCAGGCGAGATCAATACTCCAGATTATATTGATTCGTGGCTTCAGGTCACAGCGGCGTCGCGGCGGTGTTAGTTCTCCGTCAGCATGTTGATCCAGCACAACGAGCTCAGGCCGCTCGAATATGATCAAATGAACTTGAACCCTTGACCATCCTTATTTTTCTTTCTTGCAACGAAAGTGCTGATTCGAGAGTCTGCTGGTCTGAGGCTAATTACAGGCCGATTGCAAGATGGTGAGCGTCAGATCCAATCTGAAGCGACAGTACTAGTGGGTCGTGCCTTCATCGTTATGGCACCACTTTCCTGGTTTAATCAATTCCCTCGATAAGGCTTGAGATTAGTTGCTGGCACCCTAAACGGACCCGGGATGGTGTCGGGGTAGCGGTATTTCCCGGATGAGAGCTTTCGTGGGCTCAGAACCGCACCCGCCCGCTTCCGTTATCCACTTCTGCTATATAGTAGGTGCAACTCACTAGCTCTAATCCTCGAACATCTGAAGGACAGGAAATGTGGGTGGACAGCCTGAGAGTGTCCCTCTTCGCACATAGATCATGCATGGTGCATGGCATGCGCCCAATGGCGGACACCGCTCCATGCCAGCCATCAGCCTAGGGATGGCCAGAACGACGATGATGGATAGTGAGTCCAAATATTTTTTCCTGACACGGCAACAAACCGCATTCGGTAGCATGAAGCAGTGAGCCTTCTTTCCTGAAATGATCATTACCGACTCGGACTTACTACCTGGCAGGGTAAAACCTGCATGGGTACGGGTACCCATTCCCATTCCCACGGATGCTATACCCTCACGGGTATGGGTCAGGTCTTTGGTACGCATGGGTTTACCCAGGCCAATCACTAAGTGCGTGTTTTCCTCATCTTTTTGTCCTCATTTACTTGTATGAGTAAGAGAAGTACGTATATATTTTGCTGATCCGGGCCCCTGACTGAAAGTTAGTAACACCGTAGTTGTTTACCATTTCACGCTCCTCGCCATCTGCCAATCTCCACCTATCTAAATTATGTCTTCTGCCCTCCAGTCAGCCATCATCGATATGGAATGGAAGAACTGTGTATCTCGTGTGCTCTTCTACTAGTACACTGTGGAGATCGGCCCCTCACTTTTTGAACAGTCGCCATTCTCACTGCCATTGTATATGACTATGGTAAGTTGTCGCTCCTGTTCCATGCGCAGAGACACGGACTTATACATGATCAGTTCTAGACTTCCCAAGAGAGGTATGGTTCACATTCTTCCCGCTGTTTTCATGAGACTTTTTCCTGATCGGTGATTGATAAAGATAGCATACATCTGGGTCAGCGCTTACGATTTCGGAGCACCCACATCCCTGATGAGGCGTGATGGCAGAGCGAACCATGGACACAGGTGTCGACCCTGTTCGTTCTTGTATGTGCCAAAACTCCTAGTTCCATGGCATGCGCTCTAGTGAGGCTTCCATAGGTTCGCTATTGCGGCCTGTTATATACAGTGTGAGCCATGTCCGCCGCAATGTGTGTACTAGCTGCTAACATCGTGTATTCATCCGAGTCAGGTGCAATACTCTCTGTAAGTTGAATAAACAAGGCACAAACTTGATCAAATTTTGATCGCATTGTAAGCTGGGACCACATTCGTACCCGGCCCTGAGGAAGTACGTTTCATCAAATATCAACCACTAGTCACCCAGGACATACTAACATAGATTACTGTCCCAGATGTGCGTGTTCGGTTGTGGTTTCATGTACTGTGCTCGTTGTCGACTGATGTCTTCAAATTTATCAGTTGTAAGTGTGCGTTCCGTCTCTCCTCTTCGTTCCACTCGGAAATACTATTACTCGAAGGTAAAATGATGTATATTACCTATCACTGGTCATATCTCCCGTTCCTCGGCGCGGCTGATCGTGAGTGCTATAGTTAGAAAAAATGAATACTGAAATAGGGATTGCAGTCGTAATGATCCTGCGCGTACGGGCAATGTACAATCAATCAAGGCCAATCCTTTACATACTTCTTTTTTTGTTTTCCATCGAGATTGTTGCCCTCGTGGTACATCGTTCTATCATCAGCGACCCGAAGAATGTAACTCGTATGTGTAGATGATGTTCATTGAGTGTACACTAACCACCAATGGTCAGGGGGTATCGGCCGAGGACTGGAGCGTTCGCACTGCACGGATACGCCGGCAGTGACATTTACAGTGGTTCTCTGGGCAGAAATGATGCACGCTGCACAAATTCTCTTTGGTATAATCTTGTGCATGCTCGCAATCATCGAGTTCGTGAAGCAGTCACTTCAAATGTACCGAGTAACAAAGCAATGGGAACTGAATCCATACATCAATATACTTATCAAGCAGGGGGTCACCTACTTCTTTGCGTAAATTTCTAGTGCCCCTCACTTAAATGCAAAGAGATATTAAATGAGATTTCTCCATCACAGTATCCTTCTGCTGAACGTCCTCGACCTGTTGTACTACTGGGGAGTGATTTCACACACTGGCGGGATACATTTATCCTCCTTGTTCACGCATATACCCGCATTTGCACTCCCCCCTCGGTTCATCATCAGCATGCGGGAAATGCACAAACATGACATTCAAGGCAGACGCGGGAGCGGGATCGACTCTGGGTTTGGCTTGTAAATGGTATCCGACTGTGGGGCTGCTGGATCGGCCCGGCGCCAGTCAGTCGGTCACTCACTATAAGCTGATAGTAGGGAAAGGAAGAAAAAGGAAGTGGAAAAGGAACAGAAGGATCTGCTGGTATTGCTCGATGGACATGAGGGAGGCTGGAGGTGTCTGAGGATGAAGGGGAGGATGAGGACAAAAAAGACAGTGAGTGAGAGGGTGGGGGTATGTCGACACCGGGTTCTGCGCATGAACATGTAGCGTATCGTGATGCCGCTTGATAGCAGTGACCTTGTCCAGCACATGTAGTCGGTTATGTAAACCATGGTTGTACACACTACTACACATTACATAATGTTCATATTGCCAAGCTCCCTTTGAACAGCGATAGCACTCTGGGGCCCGGAACATGCATATGGCAACCCCCGTCATCGATCATCTTCGATCTGGGTGCTGTGACAACTGCACTGGTGGGAAAACGTCTTATTCGGAGCGGTGTCATTTGGAAGGGTAAAGCGGACTAATGGGTGAAAGGGGGCTTCAAAGCAAAAATAGACCGGAAGGAGTGTGCCCGAATATCTGCGTCTCCGCTGTTCTCAATCATATTTATCTTTAAGGATGGGCCCGTGCCTTGTAACAGGCTCGAGGATGCTCACCACCGAATTATGTCGGCTAACCATCCCGACCAAGGCGGCTCATCTCACATCGCCAGAAACATTAACGAGGCAAAAGACATGCTTGAGAAGACTGACGGGCAGCGGTGACGGTACACCATTGTTATTCCGATGAGTCGCTGCAAGTCTCGCATCCACTGGCAACGCTGCGGAACTCTGAGAGTGACCCTCAGAGTCACAGCCAAGTACTAGAGGTCAATTATCACCGGTACACTAGTAGAATACCGTCTTCCGTTGATCTTTTGACATTATGAATCCCGGCACAACGTCAGAAAACTAGCCGAGCGAAAGCAACTACCAGCGGCGGTTAGAAGGTACCCGGAGAGCAAGTGATCAGCCGCACCGGGGCCGCTCACAAGCGCAGATTAGATAGCAGTTATGACGGGGTGCTTGCAGACGGCAATATTCTAAGATATTGACTCGTGAGCCCCAGGTCACAACAATATCACGACGGTGCTTTGGATCGCAACATGTACCGCCGTCAGTTTCCCGGCAGTATGTTGATCCAGCACAATAGGTTCAGGCTGCTTGAATATGGCCAAAATGAATTCGAACCCTTGACCGCCCTTATTTTTCTTTCTTGCAATGAAAAAGCTGATCCTGCTGGCCTGAGGCTAATTACAGACCAATTGCAAGATAATAAGTGTCACATCTAATTTGAAGTGACAGCAGTACTTCTCGCAGGCCGTAGCTGGTCAGTACTTCGTACATCTTTATACGGACTATTAGAAAGATGTATACCGTTCAAATGGCTTCATTGTAATAAAAGGAAAAGAAACAACAGATCACGATCGATCGAAGTCCGAAAAATGGAAAAATCAAACGGCTAGTCCGATAGGCACCTTTGCCCATGTATCCCACCACGCCGTTCTCCGTCGCTCATCTCCAAACCCTTCCAGGAATTGTATCACCCGCCAGACATCCCCCCAGTCACTGCCTAACCCAAGACTAACCCGGACGACCCCTAGTTCCCGTCCGACGTACTTCTCGACTTCCTGTAGTGTAGCACCGTTGCATAGATTCTCCATGACATCTTGAATACCAAGCATCGCAGAGGCACCCCCGGGATTGCACATGCAGCCCGTGCGTAGTGATATATTATGCACGGAAGCCATGTGCTCGACGAATGTATTTGGAAGTATCTCCCCAGAAGGCTGTTATGCACAAGTGAGCTGGTCGTCCCTGGGACGTAAACGAGAAGTGACTCACGGATAGGACGACGAAGGAGACCGTCGATCCGGTGTCGGACTGCTCTCCAATCGACTTCAAGCGCCGCGAGGGCAACCTCGAGAGAATTTTGATGACTGGCATGCCATTCGTGTCATGGCGTAGCTCGGCCATCGATGAGGTCAAAAAATACATCAGGCACGACAAGCGAAGTGGAAGGAAGGGGAGGTAAGCAGAGAGAAACCGGAGGCCGTCAGTAATCGCTGATAGAGTTAAATAATTTATTGTTCCATCCTAAACTCCTTGTTAGTCAAACCTGTATGGTGCTATGTCAAAGGATAGGAAATACCTCAAATTGTTCGTGGGGTTTTGATGCTCTCGTGACCAGCATCCCCGGAACTTGCACTATATTTACCGTACCACCAGCAAACCAAGGTCGTTCCAACGTGGCCAAAAAGCTCTCTCTGACTACCAGCGCTCCTACGCCAGTAGGGTACCCAAACATTTTGTAAAAACTGACAGCCATTGCATCCACTGGGGTTTCGGTTAGTGATATCAAAGAGGCAGGTGCCAAAGCGGCGGCATCCAATAGTGTGTTGTACCCGAGAGCGGAAGCATAGGTAAGGATTGAAAGCGGATTCTTGGAGTTCGATATATTTGATTGTCCAGTAAGAGCAAATAGGGATGGTGGGGACGAGGAGCCCAGACGCTTGTTTCGGAGAAGGATTTCCTGTAGTAAATGGGTGAATATGGGTCAGGTAGGTGTATATCGCGGTGTACTTACCTTCGCGACAGATAGCTCGAAACCTCCGGTGGGTGTGGCAGGAATATAATGTATGTGGGCCTCTCGTCGAGTAGCAAATTCCCGAATTCCATGCACGCTATTATGGGAATCGACACCAAGAATAAACGAGCTGTCTTTCTGGAAAGGGAACGATTCGCCGACAAGCTTGAGTGCTCCCGTTGCATTCGCGGTGAAGATAACGGTATATCCTTTGGGTGCCTTAAAAAACGAGAGGACCATCTTCCTGGCTTCTTCTGCGCACTCCGAGGATAATCTTGAACTGTTGGGAGGGCAGATTGAGACAAAAGCGGCCGTACGAGGACGTGGGCATGCATACCTGTTACTGACTGAGTGGGTATTTCCCATGACGCTCTGCGTCAGAAAATCGCTGTGGACATGGACAAGGCTTTCGGGGTGTTGGGCACCGCCCATGTAATCGGCGTAGGTTTCCCCGATGCGATCCAGTCTTGCGTAGTCCGTCCTTCGGAGGGTATCCAGAATCCATGTGGTCTGGTATTCGGGGTAGGCTTGTAAGAACGCCGAGTAAGCCGAGACTGCGTCTTCTTCTAGCGGTCTCAATTGTACCTGGGAGACCCATGCCCCCTGAGATGGGTGACGGAAGGGGGGCGGAATGGAGACACCAGGAAATGGGAGGGATGGAGGGAGACAAGATTCGCACGGATAGAGAGAGCGTTCTCTCTGGTAGAGAGAGTCACTGGACGAGGTAAGGGATGGGTGAGATTTATGGGACTTGAGAGTGATGTGAGAGACAAATGGAGGAGAGGAACCGATGGTATTAGTTTTCTCTTGATCGCTATGCGGGGAAGAGAAACAGGAGTACTTGTTGCCCATGATGGGGAGGAAGACGGGAGTGCCGTAGATGGTACTAGCATACCATTGGTCGTTTATAGGTCAGCACTCTAGGGCGTAGGACAGTTGCTGACATGCGGCACAGCGCTAACGCTTTCGAACGCAGCTAATCACGGCATGTTCTTGCGGGGAAAGAATACGGCTGGCGACGTCTGTCCGGAGGCTTGATCGGCACGTACAATCCAAGAATACGTACGAATCGTCTCGGTGGGGCGTAGCAAGCAATCATATGATCACACGATGCCGGGATTCAGTAGATCCAGGGGAAGTGAAGTGAGCTCGCGTACCACGGGATCCAAGGCGGGATAATACGATAACCATTATTAGAGCCTGCTAGGTCAGCTCACGTTGTTAAAATGGCAGCGACAGTGGAATACATACCAAATGTGCCATCGTCACAGCAATGCCGCGGCATCATCGCTCCGGCCAAGAATCAAAATGCCACTGAGCGGTGTGTCTGTGCAAAAGAATATGTGCCAACGTGTGGCGCTGTGGCTTGCAACGAAGTTAAAATTGGGAAGGCACAACCCCGTGTAGTGTTCTCTTGAACTCATCATGGTACTTGGGCGCAAGTATCTCAGGCTGTATAAGGCACAGGTCGGAAACTGCCGAAGTGGCTGAGCCGGCACGAGCAATACTCAGTACCCGAGCCAGGATCATTCATACATAAGAATGAATTCAACGCGCGATCGAGCCAGGTGCGGCGGCGTCGCTCAGGAGGTAAGTTGAACTGAGATGGGCGGCATTAGTCACTAGGATAGCCATATTGTACTCTAAAAGTCAAGACCAAAAGGTTTAGTGCTCCTAGTGGGCTCCCGAGGAATTTACTAGTAAGGCAGATTTAATGAGTTGCCCTGGCAGCTGGTTGATGCCACTCAAGATGATTCGAAGCAACGTAGAATGATTTGATCCCCGTTATTTGTCTCCCCCGGCCTGCCGCGAGACAAAATGAACGACCGACGGAGCCTTGTATGCAAATTGAACTCCAGGTAACCGGAACTGACAACACAGCCACTCAGGCTTCTCTTTTTGTCCTCCAACATATCACACATCAAAGATACCTGCAACAGGACCTGTCGTTTGTTCTATGTACGCCTTTTTATCACTACTATTTTTCTCTAGTGTTCAATCTCGTTGGTCTGTTGTCAGTTTCTTTCCAAACGGCAGTCCGTCCTGGCGAATCTTAGCAAATTCAAGCTCGAATCGCGTGAGCAGTTGCCTCTAACAAGGCTCTCCGCTGGCAATCAATTTGGACACGTTCTCTCCCGTTTCATCACCGCATCCATGTCCGGCACACTCGGGGAGCGCCTTCCTTCTCAAATCATTATCCCTGCGTCACAACACGGCGGTCTGAAAAAGATGCCTCCTTATTGGTACCCATACACTACGATGGCCAAGGAGCGGTGGCTTGGAAGAGAAATATTAGAGATTGTTTCCACGGAATTTCGTGATCGCAGTATGGAGTATTATGTGGGTGTGCTCTCCCTCCCAATTGTATGTCATCCGACTCGGAGCGATCTTGACGATAGTGTCTTCTCCCTAGAGGTATGCTCTTGAATCAGGTGTCACCACTATCAACGGCAAAGTCGCAAAGCCTGATACAATAGTCAGGAATGGGGATCGTATTGAGTCAGTGCTTCTCCATCCAAAGCAATCATATTAATCATTGAACATGTGGTCATTACGGAAGGAACGTCGTTCATCGGCACGAACCACCCGTCACAGCCAAGCCTGTCAAGATCATACAGCATGACAGAGACCGTGGTTTTCTCGTAATCGATAAGCCTGGCAGCATCGTATGTTTCCCTTCCGTCCTCTGGTCAAATCATTAATCCGGTCACAGCCTGTACACGCATCAGGGAGATACTATCGACATAGCCTTGTCGAGCTGCTTCGAAATGAATTCGGTTTCGAAAAAGTATACAGTGGGTGTCTCCTTCCAATGCTTGGCCTGTCCCTAAGGGTCGGACTACACACGTAGCGATCAACAGATTGGATAGACTGACATCTGGTCTCATGATAATACCACTCAATGCTGGCCTTGCACGATCTCTCACTGATGAATTCATGAACGGATCTGTGAGGAAAGAGTATGTAGCAAGATGTAAAGGGGAGTTTCCCGCGTATGTTCTCTCCGCGGACCCGATTATAGTTGCCGATATCTTAACCATTCGGATTTATTCAGGGAAGAGATAGTCTGCGAGGAACCTTTGTTGACAGTTGATAGACAGATGGGACTTAACATCGTACACCCGGAAGGAAAGGTAAGGGGTCATTCACTTCTGAGCTATTAGACAACTTCTCACTGTCTCTACAACATTCAGCCCGCCAAAACAGTATTCAACAGGCTTCGCTATGACGCAGGTACAGACACAAGCGTCATTCGCTGTAGGTTCCCGTTTACGCACCTGTAACAAGCTAAAACAGGGCCCTCATCGTCCAGGCCGTCCGTTTACAGGTCGCTGTGAGTGGTTCTTATCGCAAGACCTTCTATTTTTGACGTTCTTATGATGAATTCTGTGATGGTTGTTGCCATTTTTCCTCGTCTTGGATGGAATCCTAAGCACACCAAATCAGAGTTCATCTCCAATATCTCGGTTATCCCATCGCTAATGATCCAGTGTACTCGGAAGAGCGGATATGGGTATGTGTGATTCAGTTTCCATGGTCACTCGATTTGTCAGTACACTGTTGCGCTTGGATTTATCCACCCATATCCCACATCCTATTCTCTTGTACCGGGGACATCAGCATGTGCTCATTTTTCTGCATCTACTCCCAGGGCCCGAACCTAGGAAAGAACGGTATCGATGTTGTGCCTAGCTCGGAACGCTTCCCGCCCACTGCGCCCGAACATCTTAGGACAGACGATAGCCCGGAATCATTGGCCACTGTACCCAAACCGGACGCGGATGGCCACGGAGGCGCGGACAAGACGAGCGAAGTAAGCCCGCAACGAGTGAAATTGCTTCCTAGAGAAACAGGACACGACATCGGCATGGGTTCTCCTGTCCCTCTCTCTACCGAAGCTGTCCAAATCATTACTCGTTTGAGAAATATGAAGGTTCGTTTCACGTTATTCTACATCCCTTTTCAATGAAAGGGTGACGGGACATTTTGCTACTACCCTGTTTTATTGACACTCAAGTTTCTTTAGGACGAGAACGAGGACTGGAGTCGGTGGCGAGATGTTGTTTTTCGGGCAAAGGGCGCCCTGGCGCCAAAAAGTTTCCGACGGCCACCTCCGCTGCCGTCACAGAATAAGCGGAAGAGGGGTGGCAGTAACCTCTTGGAACCGATCACCGCGGATAATAATGAATGCTCTGACCAAGGGATCTCGCCAAGGGACCTCACCAGCGCGGCAGCGGTGTTGGGAGAAACTCAGACCACCACGTTTGTGCAAGTCTCATCGAATGACAATACCGTGACCACTGTACCGTCAGAAGCTGTGGCCCAACTAACTCTCGACGAAGCGACCTCACGACTCCCATCGCTCATTGCACCTGACCCTGCGACCGACCCT
>JBBPUM010000841.1:0-12646 GCA_038094695.1 Chiua aff. virens | reverse complement strand
GCGTGTATCTTTGGAAAACGATGCGGTGGGAAGCGACCGTGGCGATTCTAATGATGAGAATGGTCAGGTGATGAAGACAGGCGCCAAAGGCCCGGTAAATTATAGTGTAGGCAACCCGGAGGCTTCGCAAGGAATGTCATGCTCAACACCTAAGAACGGTGAGTAGGTGGCAAGGTAGTTGTATGGAGAAAATGTTGACGAACACGTAGCGTTAGACCAGGCGGAAAGCGAACCGACGTATCGCAACGGCGACAAGAACCTCAAGAAGCAAGGAGCGGTGGGCGGAAAAGGTACTGACAAAGGCAAGTTTGAGGGGTGCAATGCTGACTAGGGTCCGGAAAAAGGATCGAACAAGAATGTTTCCTTCTCCACCATCCTTGCGAAAAGGGATGTCAAACCGGTCGAAGTTGATGTGCTAGACGAGATGTGGTCCGTCACATTCCTGGCGGATGGAAAGCATTTCGTGGGCAGCGACAGCGCGAGCAAAGTCCATCGTTGGGCATTGGAGGACGGCCAGATTGTAGGAACTTCGGTCAATGCGGAAAATATGGTTGTGAGTACTGCAGCATCGCGAGATGGCAAATGGGTGGTAGGTGGGACACGGAGTGGGGAGGTGATCATTTGGAACGCGGAGAGCCTGGAGAAAGTCATCGAGTTCAAGGGACACAGCCAGATGGTGTACGCGGTGGACATCTCACCAGATGGGACGAAGATAGCGACTGGATCGCGTGGCTCAACTGCCAGCGTCTGGTCATCAACTGGCTCGCGACTGCTCGGTCCATTCCACCATGCAGGCAGCGTCGTGGTGGCCAAGTTCTCACCTGACGGGCGCTTAATCGCCACCGCCACCGCAGAATGCGACTCTTGCCGTGTCTACGACAGTCGGGACGGTCGCCTCCTTGTCGAGCTCCCAATCCGAGTCCGCGCAATAGACAATAGGTCCCTTGCCTGGGCTACCGATGGCAAACAACTCTTTGTCTTATCCAGCGACGGTAACATTCACTGTTTCAATGTATCGACCTGGTCATGCCTCGTTAAGTGGCCTACTCACACCAACTCTCGCCCCGACTGCATCGCACTAGCAAAGAATGGAAAGTTCGTGGCAGTATCCGGTGATTTTTTGATCTCGTTCTGGGACATCACAACCCAGAAGCAAATAGGGTCTCTCGTCACTCCAATGGACGGCATGTCCATGGATATCTCAGGTAACTACACCCTCGTGGCCGCTGGATCCGGGAAAATGAATTTTTGGAGCTTGCATGATATTATCCCCTCTGCGTATTGCAACAATGTAAGTGCACCAAGATCACAACCTGAGTCGATATCGCGGTCCAGGTATCTGATTACTATTTCATTAGTCACTCCAGATGGGAATCCAGCGCACAAACTCAAAGGATGAAGAAAGTCGTCGGGAAAGCAAAAACCGCGCCATTGTCACACGGCGTGGAGTCAACTCAAGTACGTTCACCAAACCCTTGATTCACCTTTCTGAAGATCCCCATATCTGTCAGGCGAAATCGTGAATTTCGGGAAAGCTGCCACGCAACTCCGTAACGAATTAGCAAACTTCAAATATGCGGCCATTCGAGAGAAGGATAACCTCAGCAGTACCATCGACTCTCTACGTGAGGACCTCCGTACGCAAGAAGCGAATTCGGGTGCGTTTACTGTTGCCGTGATCCGTGCTTCTTCGACTAATCTTCTGCTACTCATCTTCATCAGAGAAAAAAATAAGTGATCTGGAGACAATCATTCACGAACTCCAAAGCCAGCTTGCCGACTCCCAAAGTATCGCAAAAGAGGCGCCGGATAGCTCGAACCTCCCCACTGCTAATGACGGGCCCCCGCATGTAGACCCTTATGTTCAGAACAAATTAAGTGTGTTCATTTGACATGACTACACGTCATTCTCAGACTAATCCTTCATCGCCTAACACATTAGAGCGTAAAATAGCCGATCTCAAGAAAATCGTGCAGGATCTTCGTGTCCAGCTTTCTGACTCTCAGCGCTCAGAAAAGTATGCTATTGATCACTTGAATGACACTATCAGGTCTCTACGTACCCACTTTCAAGCGCAGGAAACGAGTCCTGGTGTGTTCATTTTTTCTGCTTCCCCAAGTCACACGCCGTTGTCCATGTCTATTATTGACCCATCACAAAGTTGGTAGTCTCATCTGGATGCTCCATGCTCACGAAAAGAAACTTCAATGTGAAAGCTTGTATAATGAGGGTCGCATCGTCGAGGCCGCATCATCTTTCCTCGAGATCACGTGCGCTGTCAATGAGGATGCAAAAGCGGACGAGTTATTCATGGATTGGATTCCGAGTGAGTCTCACCATTATAGTGGAACAAGGCTAATCGATGCTTTGATCAGAATTCACTGATCTGTGTGTTACGTCGTTGGAGAAAATCGGCGACGAAGCGTCTGCCGCTGGGAAACATGACGAGACACTGGCAGCCTATTCCACTGCATTATCCCTCGGTCCTTCAAATCCAAATGACATGTTGGCCAAATGGGCGGGCGTTGTAATACTTCATACCTCAACAGACGAAGCATTTTCAGTCGCCGGGAAGGTAATACAAGACTCATGGATTTTGAAGAAAAGCTAAACTCGACGCTATTTCGAACTCAGTTCAATTTGCATCCGTTTTTTGTCCACCGCGCGATTTGCGAAGCCTTGGAAAGGAAAGGCCGTGTTCAAGAAGCGATCGCATATTTCCGGAAGATGCAGGACGAACTAGCCGGGGAGGTAGACATTTCCAGCGAGCAAGCGCAATGGGCACTTGGTAAGTTACTAAACGATCACACGGTCAGCCTTTTTCTGAGCGTCCGCGGCAGATTTTCAACGACGATGCGTGGTACGATTAGAGGAGCTAGGTGACGCCGCAATAAACGGTGAAAACCTCGGCGAAGCTGTTCAACATTTCTCCACTATATTGTCACTCCATCCTGGGAACTTTTTGGAGACTCTCCTGAAGCGGAACGAGGCATATATATCACTGAGCTTGTGGGAGGACGCCTTGAACGATGCTGATGAGGTATTACTGTGCCTCATGAGAACTGCATGGCGCCTGACGAAACTCACAGATTATTAAACTCGCACCATCATATTATCGAGGCTATGAAATGAGACACGCCGCCTTGCATGGAGCGGGAAAATATGCCGAAGCTGTGGAAGCATTTGACACGATGCGTCAAAAGCTCGAGGAGTCTCCCAATGAAGACATTCGGGGTAGGTCATTTCTTCGACATTAAGCCATACATTGACATACATCAATCATAGAACTACGACATCAGTATGTTGATGCTAGATCAAGCATCCGGCACATTGTTGCCACTACAATCCGCCTCATGCCGCGGATACTCGTGGACACCGCGACTGGCCGTCTTTGTGACAAGAATCAGCAGGCAGAAGCGTTCGAAACGCTCCCAATCTACTACGAACTCGTGTCGTCAATGATCAAGCCTGAGGAACTCGACCATGCACGCATTTGGAGTGCAGCGAAGGAGTTCTACCGTTACGTCATGTTTTCGCACAAATGGGAAGATGGAGAACCTCTCCTTCAGGTGGTTGAGCATACCACGGTCTACGAGCTAGGAGTATCTCGCGCAAACACCAAACTGAAGACTTTCTGCTCGCTGGCGCGATCATTCGGGTTCCGGTGGGCGTGGAGCGACACATGCTGCGTGGATAAAGTCAACACGGTGGTGCTGCAAGAATCTTTGGTCGCGATGTTCACGTGGTACCGTAACTCAGCTCTCACACTCGTCTATCTTCGAGGTGTCTCGTCGGAGTCACGGGAACCTGGTGGCCTCAAGGAGAGCATATGGAACACCCGTGCGTGGACGTATCAAGAATACGTCGCGGCTGAAACTGTCCAATTCTATACCGAGGACTGGAAGCCATATCTTGGACTGTCATTGTCCAACCACAAAGAGTCGCCCGTTGTCCTTAAGGAGATGGAACAAGTGTCACACGTTTCAGCACAGGAGTTGGCGGTGCTTCGACCCGGCCTCGACAGAGTGCGCGAGAAACTCTACATGGCTTCAACGCGACACACAACACTCATGGAAGACATTGCTTATTCGCTACTTGGCATCTTCAATGCTGCCATCCCTGTCATATATGGCGAGGGTAACCGTGCCGTTGGGCGGCTTCTGGAACACATCCTAACTGGTTCTGGTGACGTCACGATCCTCGCGTGGACTGGGTGTGCGGGAAGCTATAATAGCTGCTTACCTACAGACCTCGGTGTATACAACCCACTTATTCCGCCACACGTTCCGCAACCCATTGAGATGGGTTGGATGGTAGAGACGCTACGTACGTCCCTACCTGATCTCACGCTCGCGACGACACTCTATGATCGACTCTGCGAGCTTCCTTCCCCGACTCTTGCCGCGAGCCGATTACGACTCCCCGGGGTCGTCTTTCGACTCACTGAACTCACCCACGCCTCGGATGTCCCCAAATCGCATTCGCGTGTCTATCGCGCGACGACGACCACGTTTGGAGACGTGGAGATCAAGACGTCGGACGACCTGTCGAAAATGAAGGACGTCTACCTCGTCCATCCGTGGATCCGCCCCCTCCTCGATCAGGAATTCGCAGAGGGCGCCGCTGAACTCGACAGGACAACACAGGCGCTCCGGTTTGTCGCTCGTCTGAGACAACCGTTTGGGGCGCTCTTGTTTGAAGCGGTGTCGCGCGTCGAGTACCGACGGGTCGCGGCGGATGCGTTGATTCTGGTTCGGATTCGCGAGGAGACGTCGTTGGCGGACTTGGTGGACAATGTTCGGACGATCGAAGTACAGTAGTGACTATGAAGATCATTCTTGTTTTCATTTCTAGATATGTAGTGCATTCATGGGATATTGATAGGTCACTCGGAGTACATGTACGTCTTTTGGGAACTATAGAATTGCTACCAGACATGGTTTCTTCTCGGGCACGGCCGCCTTGTTTCTTGGTAACAATGTCCTTTCTGATACATGCTACATCGTGCCCTCAACAGGGGCACGCTGATCAGCTGTACTACAAGGCAACCTGCGGCTAGGCAGTCAGTTTGATATCACATACTAGTGGACCGGGATCGTGGTACGACTTGGTAGTCTTTGGGGGGCCATTCAGGCGCGTCTTGACGCATTTCTGCTTGGATGAGTGCTCGATATCACTTTGCATACTCCCAACTCGCAAGCAGTTCCGACTGGATGGTTGGAAATATCATTTTCATCATTACACGACATCATGAAACTCACTGGCAACTGTATAGATTATTAGATAGGAGAACTCTGGACTTGGTCTGACGATCTGGTATCTGCATCTAAGATAACCTTGCGAGGAATGGAACCTTTTGAGCGTCTTGTAAAAGAGTGTGTGTGCTTGGATGCTTACAACGGATGGATATGTGGAACAAAAATGTTGGTACCGTTGTGGTCCAGTGGTCGCTCCACTGTAGCCTTTAACTGTGTGTGGTCTCCTATTATACGCCGAATGGGGATGGTGTCAATGTGGGTACATAATACGCGAGTGGGAGCCTGAGCCTGCTCATCTTACGAACCGATGCCTACCCCCACTTCTACGCACCAACGCTCGATAGAAAAATTGAAAGGTGAGCGATATGCTTATATGACTTGAGCCCCTAAAGGTTGACGGCAGGCATGTTACAGGCCGTAAATGGGCTTGCACCATTTGTCCCACGACCCGTAGGGGCAGATGGACTGTGGTATTCGGTAGTTTCAATGCTGCGTTGGATCACCAGAGAGCTGTACACGGAAACAAGCCTACCATCGAACATGACCCAAGCATCAAAGAGCCGAGGAGCAGTCGTTGCCGAGAAAACGGACCCTGGACTTCGACCTGGGGCCAGGGGGGATGGCCAAAGATAGACTGGCCCAGGCCGACAAGTCTCACATGGGACGCTTTGTCCCAATGGGAGCTGAAGGCAAACGTCGATCCTGTCTCTGACATGGTACCTTTTTGGCAGCGCGGCGTGGAGGCCGCCGCCAACAGCAACGTATTTTCACTGGAGGAGTTCCTTGAGAAGATGGAAAAGGCCGGATTTTGCAGAGATGCGAATGAGGTGTTGAGGACGATGAGCGCCAGGAAGGCGCCGCCGTCCGAGCAAGGTCGCTATGACGTGGCCGGCTCCGAGGTGGAGTGGACGGACGATCTGCGGTCAGTATCTCGCAGCCCTTGTTGAGTACACATCATAGTATTTGGGGAATCAGGATCGTCGGAGGACGCTGTGCTTAGGACGGACTCGGAGGCATTAGTAGATCATGGATTCATGGCAAAGTGTTTGTCTTTGTTTGTTGAGTACGCAGTGTGACGTGTGACAGGTCAATGTCACCAGTTAACCTATATCACGCATCATGGATTCATGGACCTCCTCTTCTTAGGTCTGCAGCGGTGAACCCGGAGCAGATGTCATCTTGATGAGTCGTGTAGGGCTCATGGTTAACCCGGTGACCAGTTTGTCCACAGGAAGCCATAGCCTGCATGGTGCAGGACACCCTGATCCTCACAGCAAATTCAACTCGTGAATACGACGCTGGAAGACGTTCCGAGCATCTCCCATTGTATACGCCTGCTAGGCTACCGCATGTCAGAATGAATTGGTGCCATGACGGTTGGCAGAGGGGCGAGAACCACAGCATCGGTACCCGCGTACGATCGTGTGTGTTGGGGAACACCTGGTTGATGACTGGTAGGTCCGGTGCACTTCTACTGCGGTAGGCTCAGTTCCGTACGCATCGTCAGATGAACCAAATTTTTTTTTCAGACTTCATTCACTCCCGGCTACTTTGACGCTCGCAATATGAAATGTCATCCAAGACTATGCATCGATGTTTTCCAATGCTTCGAGACAAGTTGGCCTCCCCATTCCCAGTATCATCTATCTTTTGTATTCGCGATTTCCAAGGTCATTTCTTCCTCGCGCACAAAATTTTTTCAGCCACTGGAGGACACCGGTTCGCCTCGATGCTATGAGTCAGCCGAACTGTACAAGCGCCTCAAGACGGACATTAAATCTATCAATGGTAGCGAGGCGTTCTCTCTTCCACGACACCACAATGCTGGAAGGGTGTTCTCTCCTGAACCCTTTGAAGGGCATAGAATTTTCGCAAATCTCTGCCCTCGTTCACATGAAAGCACATGTCATTCGCTCCGCAGGATAAAAGAAGAGCTGCCACAGTCATTCATTCTACTCGAAATTCCAATGGTTAGCGACATCCCATGGGGTGCACCTCTCGGTGTTTTGCACATCTTTCCAACAGACGTGACGGGCCAGGGCAGTGTACGGGATACTCTCTAAGTATCGAACGGAATACTTATGTTTTACTCCTTTAGGGTGGTCTCATGAATGGTGGTGATCCAAGTCGATACAACGCTGCGGATCCATTGACATTATGGACCATTCAACTTTGTGACTCAACCATTCGTATTTACTCTCTTTTCTTGTTGGAACTCACGCATTGACAGGTATCATCATGACGATGGCCCAATTGTTGTCTTCAATTTTACGAAAGTTCAAACAACCCCGCATCATTGCTCATATCCTGAGTGGTATCATACTAGGTAAATCAGCCGTTACCCCTGTTGATTCGCATAGTTTTCATCCTCGGCTCAAGGACCTAGTGTATTTGGCCAGATTCCTGGGTTTTCGAACCACATCTTTCCCACAGATTCGCTTGTTTGCCTTACTCTCACTGCTAAAATCGGGCTGTGTCTTTTCCTTTTCATTATCGGCCTTGAAATCGACTGGAATATCATCCGACGCAATGTGCGCTTGTCGGTCGTGGTTTCTATGGGAGGCATGCTGCCTTCGTTTGCCATCGGTTGCGCTATATCCGCTCCTATATACCGCAAGTTTATCGGGTCGACTACGGACTTCAACTATTTCATGATGTTCATTGCTATGTCGTATTCGGTTACCGCCCTCCCCGTCCTCTGTCGTATCCTCTCCACACTCAAGCTACGTGATACACCCGTTGGCGGTATTGTATTGTCTGCAGCTGTTGCGAATGATGCAATCAGCTGGTCTCTTCTGGCGTTAGCCATCGCATTTGTGAATTCGACCTCGAATGTAACAGCATTGTGGACATTCCTTGCATTCATCGCGTATATCCTATTCCTCCTCTTCCCGACTAAATGGGCATTGCTTCGGCTAGCAAGGAAAACGAGAAGTACTACCCGTGGCCCTACAATGTTCTACGTGGTGGTAGTGATGCTCGTGCTTTGGGGGTCTGCTTTCTTCATGGACATTGTGGGCGTCAATGCTATTTTCGGTACGTTGGTGCAACCAGTCTTGATAAGACATTTATTCATTCATGATGTCCTTCCTGTAGGCGCATTCGTGGCGGGCATCATTGTTCCTCGCGAGGGTGGTGTGTCCATTGCTTTCGTGGAAAGGTTAGAAGATATCGTTGATACTTTATTCCTCCCTCTTGTAAGTATTGTGGACTTGATCATCCCGCCTTGCTGAAGGATTTTACCACCTTAGTATTTTGCGACTTCTGGGCTCAACACGAATCTGGGGCTGCTCAACTCCAGTGGGTATCTGTTTTATGAAATGTGTGCATTGTTAACGTCACACAGGAACCGCATGGGCATTCCTTTTCGCTATCGTGGCGTTGGACTTCGCCGGTAAATTTACTAGCTGTACACTTGTGACGAAGTTGCTTGGCCACAGCTGGCGTGAGGCGACTGCCGTCGGTTCTCTCATGAGTTGTAAGGGGTATGTTCACCGAAAAACTTTTTCTCCACGTCATAATGTTGACATTCTCGTAGATTACTAGGGATCATTATCTTGAATGTCGGACTGTCCGCGGGAATCCTCACACGACAGCTGTTTTCTATGTTCGTCTTCGCAGCATTGATCCTTGCGTTTGTGACAACGCCTTGTGTCAATTTCATTTATCCACCCAAGTATCACACGCCTGCATCCCCCACATGCGCAACCAACGTGTCGTCCACAGATGAATTTGAAAAGGCGCCATCTGCCAGCGAGGCCTCCGTGATCGTCGTACCAAAGTCTTGGCCCACTCGGTTCACCGTCGTGCTTGACGAGCTCAATCACATACCTGGGATCATGACGCTCATAAGGTTGGTCTTCCCTCCTTCCGTGGAGGACCTGTATGCGCCAGCGACACCAATCCCCTCCGTGAACGCGCTTCGCCTCATTGAACTCTCGGAGCGCACATCGACGCTGATGAAATCTTCCATGACGGACACGCTTATTGACGTCGACCCCTTGACGTGCGTCTTCAGGATGTTTGGAGAACAGAGCAACATTCCTGTCTCCGCCGCGTTATCTGTCGTACCTCAGGAGGAGTGGGCCAACACTGTTGTTGAACACGCCCAGAGGCATAGTTCGCAACTTGTCCTCGTCCCCTGGATCCCGCCTCCATTGGATCCAAGAACGGATTCATGTGAAACCGGGTTGTCTCACTCTCGTGGATTGACATCGCAACTTGGCTCTTTGGAGGCGTTCTTGGGGCTCGCATGCGAAGACGTCTTGGCGTCGACGCTGCGCTCGCAATTCGTGCGTGGTATCTTCGACCACAGCAAGACGGACGTGGCTTTGTTTGTCGATCTAGGGAAGAACAAAGGCACAACTGGTCAACAACACATCCTACTCCCCTTCTTTGGTGGTCCAGACGACCGGCGAGCGCTCGAGCTTACGGTAGGGCTGTGTGCGAACACGAAGATCAGCGCCACTGTCATTCGAGTGGGCAAGCCGCAAGCTGCGTTTCCAGGTCCTGGGCCTGCGGTCGGCGAAAGATCAGAGACGGAATCAGGGTCACTGGTTCGTACCTCATATACCTCGAGTTCTCAAACGCGCTAGTGCTGATGCGAGACGTGTCTAGACATCTGTCCCGTCCGACTCCTGTAGTAAGTCGCAGACGACCGATGACTTAGTCTGGTCCCGTTATGCATCGCCACGCGTGAACGAGGGTGCGCACCCACAATTACCATCGGCGGTTTCACCCCGGGTGACGTTTGGTGATCTCTCGGACCCGTCACCACCGCACGCACTGCTGCAACGCGCGAAAGCACTTGGTGAGGTACACCCGCGAGTGCTGATCGTGGTTGGACGCTCGATACAAGGCAGTACCCAACAGGAAGTGAAGCAGTTTGTGGAGGGACAGCAAGCGTCTGCGAACCATGAGATGGTACGGGGCACGCTTGGGGATGTTGGGATGGCATTTGTGATGGCGGGGATGCCAAGCGGGGTGATCGTGGTCCAGGCAGCGGAGTCTGGTGTAGTAGCTGAGGTATAGATTCAGCAGACTTAGAGGTAACAATCATTGGCCCGTGGCCGGCGTTCTAGAGTAGTAGATCTGTACTTGCATACTTATTCTCGCAGCGCAGGACGCCCAGCAGTAATGCTTGATGTCTAGTATCAAAGCAAGTGTGAAAGTGAACAAATAACGGACATCAAGCTGACACACTGATGCGATGACTCATGCACAGGCGAAGTTGGTGCTATGGCTGAGTTCGTCCAGCGTATATCATCATGATCTCTGTGATCCAATACTATTCTTAGCTTCGACCCATACAGGTAAGGGAAAGTCACTAACAAGTAAAATTGCCTTGGTCCCTCGGCGACGCAAGAAAAATCCGCTGGCACTTCAAGTTCACTCAGCATGCCGTTCAACTCGAATGTTTACCGCTTGAGCTCGACCTCAACAATAATGATATTCTCGAAACTGGGAGCCATTGTATATTCACTCTCTGGGACGAAGCTTGCAGACCAACAGATATGTGAGTTTGCTGTGTTTCACCTATCGTGTCTTGACAGGTGCTGATTATCTAGTTCTCTATTTCGAGCAGGAAAATTTCAGATGTCGTCCCGAGGCTACTATATCAGTTGCCAGGTCACTTTTATGGCCCCCTTGTACTGGATACTTGAAGGACTTGGAGAACATCCCCCCCAAAAAACTCTTGAAGCTGGTAGATGAGCTGCAGGTCGCTAGAAAGAGTACAATGTGACGACGGAGCAGGTGACATTTGCATAGCTTCTCGCACAGGAACTTGAAGAAGATGTCATTCCCTGTCTCGGAACAAGGCGCATGGATGGTTCAGGCTGAACTGTTTTGTCGCACGTCTCACCAAGGCACGTGAGTACCACTGGATTAGCAGCTGCTGACATAGCACTTTCAGCAGGGGCGGTTCAGGAGGTGCGGGCAGCTGAGAATGAGACAACAAGCTCTCCTCACCGGGGCCACACTAGTACTGGCACTGGTGTGTCGTGCAGCCCTTTTTGTAGAGATACGTCAGCCTTCTGAAAAAGAAGAAGAGAAGGGCAAATCTTGCCAGAGTGCGAACATTCATATCTAGTTGCAATCATGACAAGCAATGGTTCTGGTAAATCAGTCATTGAACCGGTACACTCAGTAGCAGTAAACACCCACCATGACAAAGTGGCGCTCAAGGTATCCGAGGTTCCCTCGGGGCTTGTCAAGTGACTCGAAGTTGGCACCCATGACACAGCTTCAACCATCACTCAGGCTGATCTCTTATCCTGTTCGCGACTTTGACAGGCTCCGTTCCGAGCTCGGCGTCTCTGCCCACTGTGCGCGATTCTTGGCGAGTTGGACCGCTTTGACCTAAGGCGAATCGGCGATCCGCCGGTCACTTCGTCATATGCGGAAGAGAGAACTTCTTACGACTCGGGCACATGACACAGTAGAATAGTAGTAGTTCAGGGATGAGTACTCGAGTCAGTGAGTACACAGATCTTGAGGCGAGATCGCTAATAGGATTCTCCCTAGAGATTATTCATGTTTGGCCAATGTGGTTGCCAATTGTGGGCGAGCAAAGTTTCTGATATCTGGTGCCGGTGGCTTGATCAGAACCTGAAGGCATGGATCGCATGCGAGTCCTCAGTACTGCATCATCACCGCCACGCGCATCTCATGGGAAGTCTGATCTTGTCAGAGACCTGAACTAAAAATTTCAATCCCATATCAATGATAATGTTTTCTACATCGAGTGAGTGTGAAGGCCTGGTGGTGCTTTTTCGGAATCCAAGTGTCTTACTAACCCATACACTGGGCTGTGCAGACCAGCCACTTGCCAACGGAAGCACTGGCCGCTGTGGGTAGCGAGGGAGGACAAGAGACGGTAGGGCGGTGTCCTTAGCTAGGTTTTCGAAAGGTGCATTTCTGTTGGAACACGCCCTACAGTGCTGCTGAGCTGGCCCTGCAGTGGAGTACATATATCATAGGGACCCCTACTGGATTCTCCCTCCCTCTCACCTCGAATGTCACTATATCACTCAGGCTGGAGATGTACGTCCGTCACTCTCTTCACAAGGATATTCGTTCCTAACTTGAGGCAGCTTGCGTCGTGCTTCTCTTCCTTGCGTTATACCCCATTGAATCGCTCGCGACCAATTTCTCGCAGTGTTTCCAAGATGTGGTCAGTTGCGCTCGAAATAATTGCACTTCAAGCCTAAATATAGCTCAATCGGACGCCATATCTGTGCTCCGAGTGAGCAATAGCAGCTCTATCTCACCCAGTACAATAGAAGCAGCCACAGCGCTTTCATACGCTGGCTGCGTAAAATATTGTGGTTCAGGTCAGGAGCCATTCAGCTGGAATGACTTTTCGCAAGAGTACGCTGCATGGCTC
>JBBPUM010000840.1:0-12650 GCA_038094695.1 Chiua aff. virens | reverse complement strand
CGATGTACCTGCGCAGAAGGGAAGACAAAACTATAGCAAACGTGACACATAAATAAGTGTCGGAAGCGGTGTCGAGAGGTAAACTCACCCTGGAAGCTAAATACTAGGATGACAGGAACATACCATCTACGGTCAATTCATCTCACGAGTCTCGGCCCTTGCCAGTCTGTCAGTGGCGATCGACCCTGGCTCACGCTTCATTTTTCTTGTGTATGGACTGACACGAGCCAAAAACCACGTACTATAGACGCTCTACAATTTGAGAAGAATCCACTGCAGACGCAACCAACGCAAACCCACTGGAATATTTCGTGCTCCGACACTCTAATTTGCACTCCGACGGAGCGTAACGCCGCGCGGAACCTATTGCTGAAAGCGGCAGCATCGACTATTAATAGAATAGCTCCTAGAGTGCATTCAGGATCCGCTCAATCGACCAAATTTTATTTTACACCACTGACAGATGAAATATTACACTGGCAGTTCCCGCAGAGCCTGGCAGCCAGTGCCAGGTAAGTGGTACTAGCTACGTGTACCAGTTTCCTGAATTTTTACAGACAATTTAAAGACTTTGGGGTCCTACAGGCACCGTCAACTTGACCGTTAACTACTCCAGACTTGAGCGACAAATCTTGGATATCAAATCGGCCCGATCGTACTCGGCAGCCTCAGCTTTTCTGTGACGTGATCATCGGTCGCGAGCTACTGCCAGTGGGTCACCGAGCCAATCCACGCATAGAGTTCGAGGGCTCTGCCCAAACACCATGGTTTGGATGTAGCACGTTTGTGTAAGTAATGATTCGCCGTCGTGTACATTTCATCGTTCAGCTCGACCTTCCATCGACAGCTGACGAATTCATTATCACGATGTAAGTACACAGAATTCTAGATAGAAATGCTGTAAGTTGCCTTCCGCGGCAATCGGGCTTAGATCGCAATTGAGATCATTGTGTGACCATCGTAGAGAGTTGATTGGGTGTCAACGTGTCAACATTGACAATATTAATAACGAGTCCTTTTTGGGTCGTCGACAGCGGCCAAGTCTGGAGGATTCTGAGGGCACCGGCGCATGAATGAGCGCGTGATTATAGTGGTCATTTTCTAGGTTCAACTTCCTGATTTCCTTGTGCTACATACCGATATGCTTGATGCATGATGCGCTCAAATCATGTGAGTGGTAAACTGAACAGAGGGCTACCTAGTAGTTGGCGGGGTTTTAAACTGTGCGCTAATCTAAAGTCGCGATCGTCTTGGACGAATAAGCATGGTGACTCCGACGGAGCTGCCGTGGTTCAATCGTCTGTGGATCACCTTCGTCAGCCCCGGGAGGTTGCTTCAAACGCAATTGGGTCCAAGGAAGAAATTTCAGATTCCGCTTTCAATGACTTACTACTAACTTGGCCCACTACACCGTACAAGACAGGTCCAATTCTCTGCACGGGACCCAGCATCCTGACATGTGCTAAACATTTCGAAGACATGCTACCTTGTCTAGCGGAACCTAGGTTTGTTTCCTACCGTCCTCAAACAAGGAAATGACAATTGTGATGCTTCGTGCTGCTCATCTGTTTCTTTCCGATGGATCTGGTGGCAAGAACAAGGATACAATGCTTATGGCTTATATACGGTGGAGAGGGGCGAGGTGGGAACCCGCAGGTGCGAGTGGTAGGATACCGATCGCGACTGACTACGACATGCGAGACTGACTACGAGGCCGCCAGCCACTGCGCCAGGACCCCTGGCACTACTCAGCGCCTCCTCGACAACCAAGGTCCCGGCCGAGGCCCACCGGGTACAACGGCGTATATGGCTGTGTCCAGGTATTACATACTGAGCCTGTCTTCCTACCCTCAGTGGGATTCCAAACAGGCCGGTGAAAGATCACCTTCGTCATAGATAAGTCCGTTCAAATATTGAGCCATCCAGCATGTGCCATCGTATTGAACTACACACCGCTTGACGGGCAGTCGAAGTAAGAGATCATCCATCTCTCGTTCCTAATCCTAGAAAGGAGATTCGTTCTAGGTGCGACTATACTGCTGGCGAGGGTCATTTTTGAGTAATTAATATGATCAGGGAACATCATATTTTATCTACATCTTGGGTGTCATGCACCGGTGACCTCTTGAAATCTTTCTCGCTGAGCGCCTCACCCTGAAGGATTCTACCCATGTGTGTATGGCTAAACGATTGCCCTCTGTTCCGAATGCAAAGGAGTGCGCTCACGAACGGAAGTGGTGAATTAGAGAACCTGATCTCATCCTCTTCGAAACTCCCGGGGATCTTCAGTTGATTCCAGCGAATTTCACTGGTACTAGATTGGGAAGACTCCGTCGTGGGGATACCGAGGAAACGACACAGTCGAAGATATGATTGGTAGTCCCTGAGGTAGAGCTGTCCTGCGAACATGTTGAGCTGATCGATCAAGGACCATGGGGGGTTCCATTCGGGGGACAACGGTGGGATGGTATAAAGACGAAGATCGTCTGAGGGCCTCATGTTCTCAGCTGTGCGTGGCGCGTACAGGTGAAGGTGGACGTGTTCGCTCTCCCTGATGTCTGGCAACAAGCGATCAACCTCGAATGGACTCAACAACACAAGTACCTGGGCATGAACGTTTCGACGCGTGAGAACCCATTGAACTGGACGCAGGTATTGATCAATTGTTCCTGCAGTCGAGTCAAAGTCAATTGTTCTACAAAAGTCCATCGTTGCCAGGACGGATGCGCTCCAGACATTCGTGTCAAGGGTAGATGCGGTGCATTTTTCAAGCGTGGTGAAGACAGGAACGAAGGCACCCCCGGAGCCTGAGCCCGGCAAAGGCAGAATACCTGTCTTGACAAAGTCAACGACGTCTGGATGCAAGATATGTTCCAGTGGCTTTGCCCGGGGAGGTATTTCTATCTCTCGCTCCCGTTCCCGCTCTTGATTCACCTCGCGTTCCTGTTCTTCGCCCAATTTTGCTGTGGGCAGTGATAAAACGCCGAGGGTATTACAGCGTTGGCGAATATCCGGATCCAATTGTGAGAAGCTGTTCGGAGTATTTGTAACCTCACGAGGAGCGTATAAGTCGCTTAATGTTTTCCGTTCTGGCTCGAGCCATGCATCCGCTAGCTTGTCCGGCGTGATGTCTTCTTTGCAGAAACGGGACCACGCCTCGCGTCTCGATCGATGACTCATGCCCTGCTGCGCCCAGTAAGGTGCCCGTCGCTGAATCTCGTTCCAGGTCTCTTGTATTGACCAACACAAGATATCGACAGATCTAATTCTGATATTCGGATCCTTTTTCCCAGTGGCAGCACGGATGCTGTAATCAACCTCGAGCGGAGCGAAGAACATGACCGAGTGACCATTGGGTTGTCCGAGTTTGCGCATCCGCATACAACCTAGAAATCACTACTAGCTGTGGGATTTCGTAGACAAGTGGAGGAAGGCACTGACCTTGCACTAGGCTATCTTTTGTGAGCCTGGGGCCTAGCATGACAGCGGCGCGTGACCCATTAGGGAGCTTCAGGTCAGTGCCTCTGGTATGTGCATGATCTAGATAGGTGACACAACGGTGCAACTGCTGGGAAAGGGGTGATGATGACAGAGGGTGTTCGGTTCCAGCTCGTGTGAACACCATTAGTTCATCGTGCTCGCTAAAATAGATGGCACCGGAAGCATGCCGGTCGATATCGAGCCATTCCTTCGCTAGTTGTATATTCGAAAGGTCCAGGACCTGTGCACCAACATCCACAAGCACACGAATTTGGGGGTGTTGCTGTGCTACAACATGCAGAAGTCGAGTCGTGTTCCAACGTTCGCCATTCTCGTGAGTAACCGTGTAGAAATCATTTTCGGGTAGTAGGAGATATGAAATTATTTTGATGTTCGTGCCTTTCTGGTGATCGAGGTCACGCTGGGCAATTGACGTGGGTAATAGCCATCGTCCATCATTTGTGCCAGAAAATCCTAGCGCACGAATCATTCAGCCTGAGTGATCAAATTGGGTACCAAAGGATGCTATCTCCCTCACCTGTGATAGGTTTTTCCCGTTTCTCAGCCAAATCCCAACCAGACGCAGAGATCTTCCAAGGGAATCCTTGTGCTTCCTTTGGAAACACCACTCGAGAAAGGTAGAAATTTATTGCGGCTTGATTTCGAGTGAAGAGAGGGAATGTGACCTTGTCCCATTGCTCTGACGACCTGAGCATGATGTCTTCGAGGGTCTGCAATGAAGCTGGCAGGAACTTAGGGTCGTATTCTTTCACCCAATGTGCGTACTCCGTAGATGGGTCACCTTCATCTAAAAGAAGCTCGAAAGAAGTTCTCAGTTGATCCTCGGCCAAGCCTGTGTAGTAGTAAGACAGGCAGGTGAGAATAATGGTGATATCTGGATGGCCGAATTGCGTGTGGGGTGCTGGCATGTCTTTCGCTCGATACGGAACAGCTAGAAGTGTCCTGGGCCAATTGCTGCTGGTAGAGAGACTACCTTCCTGACGACTCGGATGGTCCTGTGGGTCAAGACCATAATCTATCCGCCATCTTCGCTCTGCCAGAGTGAACAGGAGGATGCCAGATGCCAGGAGACCACGGAGGAGTAGTAGGGCATTCCGAAGATTAGTGTCTTCGGATTTCTTTGCGAAGTCCTCGACTATCTTCACGGTATCAGGGAGCTGGAGGATGTTCCCGTCAGATATAAAGGCACGAATCGCATCATGCAATACTGGGGCCATGTTCTGGAAGTTCAACTCGGGTATTCGGCTATCCATCACGTCTTCTACGATCAGTGATATGAGCCGTCCGCCGACATCAGAAGAGAGCACAAGGTGAATATGCGGAAATGATCCAGGTGGGCCCAGGTCATACTCTATTGTGTTTTGGTGGTTTCTTGAGAGGGTATGTGCACGTTCTTTCAGAAGTCCGAGAACCCGTTGGATAATGATCCATCTTTCAGGGTGTCCGTCCACATGTTTCCGGTAGCCATGCGCATAAACGAATTGGGTGCGAGTATGAAGGATCTCGTCGCTCTCATCCAAGATGTCTCGGGCATGGCAGTCGATCCATTTCTGGAGTCCCAACCACACGGACGGGTCGCCAAGCATGGCACTTGTAAAGTCCTTGTTTCTATTGACTTGTGGGTCATTCACTGAGCCCAAGAGGTGACGCGCCGGAGGATGGCTCAGCGATCGAAGCAAGCGGCCCAGGAAGCTGTCTTTAATTAGCTGAAGTTACATATTTAACGATAATCTGCCATTATAGTGAGTATACATTCGTACCGACATCGGTGAGAAACGTGATATTATGGATCTCAAGTCGTATGCAAAGTTCACCGATTGGTGATCTACTGGCAATTTTCGTGTCCCGTCTCGAATTTGTTTTTCTATGCTCATCAGCTTGAGCGATGCGGCGTGAGTTGGCTCAACAAGAAGAATCCCATGCTCTTCCATGCATTGGATTATCATTTCTTGGTAAATATAGGCACTAGTAAGTGAGTTATTACCACCGTGATTGTTGCGAGAGAAAGGTAGGATGTATATTGGTCTGTTTGCAAGTCCACCAAGTCGAGAGACCAGTATTTCGAACATCTGCACTGTCAGCGCTTTTGGAACAACAACCCGGACAAGTTGTTTGCCGTTAGCCAGAGCGGCAGCAACCATTGGGATGACGACAGATGATTTCCCTTCGCCCATGTTGACCTGCATCACTGTATTTTCTCTGGACCTGGGAAACATCATCTCCATGGCAGTTTCTACCTGCCCGCGACGAATGAGGAAGTTTCCTTGAATCTGCCGATGAAATTAATACATGAGAAAACATATATCAGAACACCAGAGACCTACCTGGATCAATAACCAGTCAGGGTATTCCTCAGGATCCCACCCATCACATGGCCTATTCTCTAGTTCTTTTGAAAACTCTTCCTGGAGACCGCGGAGAGCAAAACAAAGCAGCCTCCGGGAACGGTGAAGATCCAAAAGGAGCAAAGCGAAAGAGGTCAGGCATTTCTTCCAAGATGGCGTGATTTCACTAGCAATTGGCGAGGCGGATGCAAGACATTGCAACAGGGAGTCGCCCGTAATCGGTGGCCACCGCCCGAATTGTTGCAGTGCCCTTTCCAATGGATTGATTGTTGGGTCTAGGCGTCTTCTGAGGGTGTTCAGGGCATCGGAATATCTAGATCTGCACTGGATGTAGTATTCTTGGAGTGCTTCAATCCAATCGCTGCTTGAAGTGCTGGACGCTATCTGAGAATCTTCGCGGGCACTCTGTGCACTGTTTTCAAGAAGGGCGATGTATTCCCGTCGAAATTTCGGGTCGGATTCATTCATTGGCAAGGACGAGAACAATGACTTCAAGGACTGCTCGCAGGTATCAATAGAAACCTTTTTGTGAGTCTGATAAGGCGAAATTAAAGGGGTTCTGGCCGGTAACACCGGCTCACATCTACTAGAAAATAATTGGTGAAGTGGCATCTGAAATGACACATGCGACCTATGTCACAGGAGTAAAGAAAAGTAGTTGTGAGAGACAAACAGACGAGTACCTCCTCGGACCGTCGGGATTGTCTTTCATGACACTTGATCTAGTAGAAGCGCCTGTGGTCGGGTCTAGATAGGCGGCTCGTTGCACACTGCGTTCCAGAGATGCATCAGCATCATGCGGTACGATTTTAGTCCAGGCCGGCACATGAAAATCAAAATACCGTCTCCAATAATAGTTTCGTTCGATTTCCTGGTATGCAGCCATGTATCGAGGACTCTGACGCCGTGGCGGACAGTGGAAGCTAAGTGCTTTCAGCCTGAAGACCGATCTACAACCCCCGGACCGTAAAATACAAAGTGCAGCCTCAGAACCTGATTTGCATGTTAATGGGTCAGGCCAATGATTCAAACTGGACATTTCATGCAAATAAGCAAGAAATTCAGTGCTTCTCATGCTGCCATCACCATTCAAACGGCCCAGATCCGTATCCACATCGTATGCATGGCACACCGAAGTATGCGCGCAATCAATGCGAATCTGATCGCTGCCTAGCTTTTGGGGGTTGCCATCTGGTATGAGGACACGTCTGAAAATAAGACTCTCCGGAACGATCTTATCGCCAATATGGGTTCTCGGCCGGAGGACAAGGAGGCTCTCTAAACCAAACAGTGTCCCAATGCATTGGTTCTCGTCATAGACCATGTCCTTGAAGTCGCAAGACTCAAGTTCTCCTTCAGCGTTGACAAAAAATGACAGACTGTACGCAGGCAACACAGCAGACAAGTGTAGTCCTCGCCCAGATTGCATGAAATTGACGGGGGACGTGATTACCAGGAGATTGTCGGATAGTCTCCAGTGGCCCTGAGATTGATCACAGTATGACTGGAGACCCCTGAAACACTGCGAGATCATTTTCCAAGTCTGGCTTTGCATGTCGACAAGGGTATAACAGCCCTTGTATACGCGATATCGTCCGGATGCAAAATCAATCCTCCAATGCTCCGAGGATGACTCCCAGACATGCTCAACAGGGCGCATCTCGACAGTTTTAGTCGACAAGTCCAACCAATGGACGTAACCGTTGATGAGCGCTGATGGAATGTCATCCCCAAACGCTTCACGGGGAATATACTGGAGGATGTTTCCTGTATGACTATGTTGGGCTCGCACCGTCAGAACGCCATCTTGTAGTGAAAAGTGCATCTGCAGGTGACTAAGTGAGTATTTTGTTACAGGTGGAGTTCATTACCTACTCTATATCCAGGCTTGACATTGTGTGTAGTAAAGTCCATTCCTGGGAGATTAGATGGTATGAGAAGGAAGCCCTGCTGCGAGCAAGAAATAAGACCGCTTGATAATGTCACGGTGGGATCACATACGTCATGAAAAATGTGTTGCCATTCCGGGAAGTGGAGCAGGAATGACAACTCCGGTAACGGTTGATCATCCACACGAAGTTCTCCGGTGAGTAAGTTGACATAGACAGTTCGCGAATGTTGATCGATTACCCCTGGCTTGCATTTCATCCAACGTTCATCAGGGTATTGCAACGGTTCCCACCGCTGCGTACCCAGTTGTTGGTGACCGAACACCTTGCGAACCGCAAGATCAATACCATATTCAGATGGGTCTGCAAGGATGGCGTCCTTCAAGAATTTCTCTAGAGCGAGGGAGATACGGCGATTCCGCTCAAACAAAAGCGCTGAAAGTCCTCTGGGATAGAGGGCAATGGTGCCTAAAAGAGCCAAAATCAAACGAGATTTTTCGATTGAAAAAAAAAAACTGGAAGTACCCTTGGGGCAGAGGACTTTGGTCAGGAGAGCACAGGAAAGCACAGCATCGACGTCTTGCGCAGAACATAGTAGCTTATGTAAATTCCCTGAGTCAACGTCAAACGTGCTTCGACAAGTAGCAGCCATGTCCAGTAATAGGCGGGCGCGTTCTTGGTTCGCTGGTGCCACGGCCAGATTGTATAATAGCTCTTCTATCCAACTCAATGTGTAGCTGCGGGTCTTCCGAAGAAGGGAAATGGACCGGTCCGATACGCTTTCGCTGGGGCTCATTTCAACAACACGAGTGAGCAATAGGGATATGGTGCACATAAGCACTCCGTCTACTGAGCCAACTACGGCACTGAAGAACAAAATTTCCAGTTCGTCGAGAAGAGCATTACAGAAGGATAGATCTTGGAGTTCTTCGTGCCAAACAAATGTCCCAGTGTTGAGATCGAGCGGTCCCACCTGAAGGACAGCATGAGAGATGAGGCAATGAACTTCAATACGACGCAAGTTCAGTCTTCTGCCACGAAGTCCCTGAAGGATGTTGGGCCATTGAAGAGAGCCACCAGCACGCAAGTGTGCAAATACAAGAAATTCGTCGAGGGAGAAATCTGGTGGACAGTGAACTTGAGCAGCTAACACGTCGTTCGAAGTGTGAGAGGTAGATGCGTATTGTTTCAAGTAGATGCGGGAGGGAAAGTCTTCGGACGTCATAAAAAGATCTAAAGACTTGAGCTTTAGGTCACGATTCAGAGCTTCGTACTGTGAGGACTGCCATCTTGCTAGTACAAAGTCGCGGTCGTCACGTGGGAGATATTCAATGGCATAACACATTACTGGGATACCCTGCCCTTCCGGATGAAAATAGGAAAAGTGAAGTTGAACACTGAGAGACGACAAGTTGTGCCAGGAGAGGTAACGACGCAATTTTAAATCTTGTGCGAACAGACATTCCTGTTCCCCTGTTTGCCAGCCTGAGGATTCATTTTGACGATAGAATATGTAGAAGTAATGCAGGATTCGAGCGACGGAAGAACGCCACACGCGAATGCATGTCGGACATTGCAGCTCAAAGATGACCACCTTGGCTAGTAATGGCGAGACAGGTAAGGGTGGCATGTTTGCTTCAATGGGAACCTCGAGGACCTCGAGGTTCCAGGATTGATCATAATAGCGCACAGGAAAACTATCTTGAGTGAAATTGTCCGAAAGTATCGACCAGCCTGGGAGTGATCGAGAATGGCGAGCGGACAGGTACTGGTAGACGCAAGAAAGGCGATGAAAGCTTGTTCTCTGGCGTACGAGCAGTGGTTCTAGAATCTGAAGCGGAATTTCGGGGGAGTAATCGGCAACCAGGGGAATCTCCCTCACTACCAACTTGTCGACTGCGACAAAGAGTTCAATCCCAGTCAGCAATCCGATGGACCCTTCTTCAGTATCCAATGATCCTCCAGTGAACCGAGTCTTCGTGTATGCATCCATCAAAATCTCGATCTGTGAACATGCCTTGTTCACATTCGTCACATTAGCAACCCAATCTTCGAAAATCCCCCGCTCGACCAATTTCTCAACGTCCCATAGCACGAGGTCCTTGTCCACAGCGCACGCTTCTGCAAAAAATGCACCATTGGAAGACAAAAGGTCTTCAATAGTGCCGCGGGGACAATGATCGGGTCGGAAGGGAGGATTACTATGTTTCCGGTCACGATTCGCGAGAACCTTGCGAATGTATTTCTCAGTAGTCTGGAGGAAGGACTCGCTGTCTCTGATGAGTTCGTCCTGGGATGGGTTCCGAAACGCAGATGAACGAATATCCCGTTTCATTCTTCTTGTGTCAAGGATCTCTCGAATAGATCCACAAGCTTTGAACGCCGTCTCGGATAGCCACTCGGGGATAGAAGGACCATATTTGTTCAGACGTCGGAGAATTTTGCATGCCATTAAATGAAGCAAGTCGTCGGAAAGGGTCACGTTGTTTTCGTCCACCGCAAGAGTGCACAGGAAAAACAGCAAGACTTGCTTGTACAGAGGATGTCCAAGAGACAAACGATGAAGGGATGTCTGGATAGCGACCTTGATGAGGAGCCAGAGTGACGAACGACGCCAAGAGGGTGAATGTGGGTCATCATCGCGGTCGTAACTGGCGTAGTAGTCAGGGACGAAGACATCGTCACGAATACGTTTAGTGATATAAGGGACGTCAGCCATGCGACTAACACCTGTTAGCTCGCCGAAAAACAAGGCAGTAGTTATTTGCCCATCACCAGATGGAGGAACGCTACCAGCGTGGGATAAAGACACAAAGTCGATTAGTTTTGACCGGAGTTCCACACCAACGAATATTTCGTCGGGCATCTCGACAGCAGAACCAGGATAGTGGCATATCAGAGGTCCTCCGGTCTCCCTTACAGCGAGTTCGCTTGGAGATACCTCGAACGACTCGATGAGTACGCGGTCACCGTGTTTCCTAATTAGCAGTGCAGTATTTCGAGATCGGACAAACAATGTAAGAATATCTATGCATTGTCAGCGGAGGCCTGTACGATGGTGTAGCACGTGGGCGTACTCCCTGTCTCCATCTCATCCAGTTGAGAGATGACTAGATCTTTGTCCAGATGCCCAGATCGAATGGAGACCTGCAAGTTGTCTAACATCTTTGTGATACAGAGCCATTGAGACCTATAGGAATCAGACACGTAGGCCGTGTATAAGTGAGCGGCAGTGCAGATGACGCGAAGCAGTTGAAGATCGTTCTCTGGTGTATAGTCGGTTTTCCTGGGAAGTTTGACAGGGAGAAAGACATGGGTAATGATATATTGGAATGATGTCGATGAAGTATGGCTAGAAGTCATAATGGGATTGCGAAAGATTGGGTCGCTGGATGAGAGTGGGCATTGAGCAATAGTACAAATAGAAGTAAACCAAGCTCTCAGCTTGCTTGGTGGTGTTGTCTAGTATCATGCGGTATGCATTATCATGACTAGGCTAACAGTCTAAACGCCGTGTCTTTTACAAAAGGAAATGAGGACATAGTACGGATTCCTACCCTTGGGCAGAACTGCTGCGCTCAATCAATTATACCAGCAACCATCTGAAGCTCGCGAGTTGAACAGGTATGCCGACGCTCACCACTTCTCGGTGTGAACATCTCACACATCCATACCTAGATCGACATGACAGAGACCAAGCGACCCGTGCATGCTCTGCTCGTCATCGACATGCAAAACGACTTCATCACCGGGAGCCTCGCAGTCCCCGACGGCCCTTCGGTTATCCAACCCGTCAAGCACATCATCGATCTTCCGTTTGACGCCAGGTTCGCCTCCAAGGACTGGCACCCGAGTGGCCACATCTCGTTTGCATCGACCCACGGCAAACCACTCTTTTCGCTGACGACCATCTTCCCACCGGAGCACCTCGTACGCGCACGGGGCCAGGATGTGAGCACGATCCCGCAGCGCGGACTCGAGCAGGTGTTGTGGCCGGACCATTGTGTCCAGGGTACGCACGGCGCAGCCCTCGTTGAGGGGTTGCGTGAGGACCAGTTCGATGCGATCATCCTCAAAGGCACGGACCATGGTGTAGAGTGTTACTCGGCGTTCCAGGATCCCTGGGGTTTGCTGGTGTCGGATCTGGAGGCCAATCTGAAGGAGAAGGGGGTGACAGATCTGTATGTCGTCGGTGTTGCAGGGGATTATTGTGTCAAGGCGAGTGCGCTGGATGCGATCAAGTTCGGGGGTAGGACGTGGAAGACATGGGTCGTGAAGGAAGGGGTGAGGAGCGTGTCGACGGAAGGAAAGGAGTGGAAAGAGGTCGAGTCCGCCGGTGTGGGGATCATTGAGACGATTGGAGAATTGAAGGCTAAACTGGGTGTGCAGTGATGCGAGCTGATCGATCGATCTGTGTAGGATATTATCGCATATTTCGGATGTGGTGTTCGTTGATCTCGTGTAACAATCTCGGACTTCGTAGATACCCCAAGTTGAGGAGCAAAGAAGGAAGAAATAAAAAAGTCTCTGCATTAAGGGGGAATCGAACCCCCGGCGGGTCGATGGCAACGACCCAGGTTACCACTACCCCATTAATGCTTATTTGCTATCAAGATGTTTCACAGAACGTGTTAACAAGCTGCGGCAGAAATGAGGGCTTGGAATTATCGTGTAGCTAACTCACTGACTCGTCAATAAAATTTAAACGGTTAGAAAGCTGAATGAACGAATGAAGAGGCCATGGAGAGATAACTTGCTTGCAATTTAAAAGTCGCAAGTTGCAGCTGCGTATACCCTAACGACAACGGCTATTTGCCCATGTTTGGCTGTTTTCGCGGTCACGTGGTCGACGCGTTGAACTTCCTTCCCACGGTCGTCGTTGTTCTTCCTTCACCGCAACAGCCCCGCGATATCA
>JBBPUM010000839.1:0-12651 GCA_038094695.1 Chiua aff. virens | reverse complement strand
ATTAGACTCGGGGACTGGTGATAAGCATTCTTACTGCGAACCGTACGTAGGATTTGGAGATATGGATGTCTTGATGTTGACTCACAGTCAGTACTTGTGCGTCTCACCAACGTGGCTTTTCTTTCTGGGATCCAATAGAACGTCGCATCCCAGGCCGCGGCCAGTGCACAACACCTACGTTCTCTTAGCACTCTATAACCCAGTAAATATGCTGAAATATCTATCGTACCCAATTATCCGACAAGGTTTAGGTTAACTGTCACCATGATGTGCTACATCAGTTAATAAATAACTGCCTATCAGTGGTTCCCGAACCAGGGTGATTTCAGAAGCACTTTGAAGAAACGTCTCATCCGTGGTAACTTCAGTTTCTCCATCTCCTGGATCTTTTCTTGCATCTGCGCTTGCAAGTCGGCGTACTCTTTCTCAAGATCCGACACCGCCTTATCATCTTTAGCCCCCTTCCTGACTTCGCCAATCTTCTGAAGAACCTTTGTTTGTTTCTCGACTATTCCCTCCAACTGAGAGTATAATTCTTGCCCGGCTTCCGTTTCCTTGATTTCCAACTGCATCTCTACTATTTCTTCCTGAAGTCGCACCCACCGACGGCCTTCAGAGTCCTTTCTAACGATATCTCGGACGAGGCTCTTCGGAGCTTCATCGACGTCTTTGCAACAAACGACATGGGCACCCTGATCAATCATTGTCCTCCAATATTCTGACCGCAACTCTTCCAACCTTCTCTCTCCGACGCGCTCGTCGACTTCGTCCCACATTGTGGTAGTGAGGTATACCTTATCCAGAGCCTCTTTTCCGCAGAGCTTTCGAAACATCCGGAAGTTCTTCAAAGGTGTACCGGCCATGCGGTTGTCCATTATCCGATGTAGATACAATATCCCAGACAGAAGTTTGCGTTTCTTGTAGCTGTGGGATGTAGGATATAAATCAGAGATAGGAAGCAGGTAGGCATCACACGTTACCTCGAGCAGAGCCAGTCTGAAACCATGTTCAGAATGTCCAAATCAGATTTATACGTATCATCGAATCCCGGCGTATCCACCAGGACCACCATTTGTCCACTCTCCTCTTCGTGGAACCTGATGGGGCGGACCTCAGTCGTATAGGACTTCAACCCGTCGCCCACTCCCCCAGTCTCACGCCCACTAGCAGCACGTATAAACTGCGGGAGTATGAGTGAAGAGATCGGCTGTTAATTGACCACCTCACTGTACTCTTTCCAGAGCCTGTTGGGCCCATGATGCTTCGTACAGCAGATCAAGTTAGGCGTTTGACTTCCTAAGACTGTACCCCACTTACACTATTACAACGTCCTCCTCCTCCAGGTTTTCTACGCTCACCAGTCCTGAACAGTCTTCTGTCCGAATACCAACTCGACTACTTGTTGGTTGTCTTACCACACCATTTCTAGAGTCCGAATCACCGACAGAGTCACTTAGAAGAAATGTATTAGAAATGTTGTTGTGAAGAATTCCATTACGCACGCTATTGGAACATAATTTCCTTGTGAGCTTTCTATGCTCCCTGCCCCTGAGAGCACCTCCGTCTGATGTTCGTGCAGGTCTAGTAGGTGAGGATTGTTCTTCGTCTCGTTGCCCAATCCGCTCTGCATCCGGGGTTGGCCAGTCTGGTCTCGAGTGTGGCTGGCCCTCAGACGGCCTGCGCTGCTTTGTGAAAAGTTCCTCCCGAATACCCGGTGCTG
Organism: Chiua aff. virens; assembly: GCA_038094695.1. Lineage (NCBI taxonomy): Eukaryota > Fungi > Basidiomycota > Agaricomycetes > Boletales > Boletaceae > Chiua > Chiua aff. virens. Next base: position 10,931 of record JBBPUM010000839.1, on the reverse strand, counting down.
TTAGGAGTTACTTAATGGCATGTTACAAGGGGGATTAAGTCACCAGAAACGTCGACATTGTCCTATTGCTTTTCCCGTTCGACGCTGCTATGGTTTATGAAGGAGGTGACCAGAAAGAGATTGGACTACTATGGCATTAACAAGAATGCCCCCAACCTGAGGGGCAACCCGCAGTGGAACGCATTTCGATACCGGGGCACAGGACGGAATATCGCTGGGAAGTTACAATATCCGCCGTGCATAACTACGTCTGTGGATTTTTAGTAGGATATGTTTCAAATGAGTTTGCAGGGCAAACCCGGGGTGTAAGTCGGAAATAAGATATGACGAATTTAACACGCCAAATGAGAGGCCGCGGTGATAAGCTTGAGTTTTATGTAATCAATTGTGTACGTAAATAAACCGTTGCGCATTCAAGTCGATACTAGGTCACAACGTTTCCTGCTCGCAAGCTACCGCGCCTAGGGAATGTGAAATCCTGAAATGATATTAATTGTTACATAACCAGATCACCTCGAGGTATGGTCAAAGAACGTGGTTAGCTGACAGCTAATCCGAACGCAAACGCACCCTCTCAAGTTCCCATTTCACAGTACCAACCTTCGACCCCTTGGAATTCTGCATACTACCATTTTGACCGACATCGTCAAGACTGCAATATGTTTGCCTGGCTCGAGAGACTCCTTGGTCTAACGTACCAACTGAACGCAGATGACGTAGTAGTATTGTATGCCTCCCCAGACTTATTTTGATTCGTTCTATCCTGACTTTCCGCCTGACCCCAGTCTGGTAGGCCCTTCGGGAGGCGGAAAGAGTTGGGTACTACCCCCCCATTCATACTATAGCTCACCTTCAACGCCCCCATAGTTTATACAAGAGGTCACCAAGAGCGCTCTCATCACACCCAGCAAGGCCCTCCAACCATCCACGACAAAGCCAGAGGCAATCAGATGCCTACTTACTGATGAAGCAAAGGGTGCATTAGGGGTCTCTACGGAAAATAACATTGTATTCGTAGACACACCTTCCTTTCACGCCGACGGAACACGCGCAGCGGAAAAAGAGACTGAGCGTTGGTTAAAGAAGTCAAAGTGAGATCTCATTCACTTGCGAAAACTCCTCTAAAACTACTAGTCTATTTGTTCAGAGCCAAGTGTACCCGCGTCGGGACCATTTACGTGGATAGGGTTGAGACTAGACCTGCGAACGGATCCGTTCAGGATCACTTGAATGCTTTCGCATTTACGTTCCCGAGAGGCTTCATCTACCTCCCAGAGCGATTGTGCATGCTTCTCAGCTATGAGAGTAACCTAACCGATCGCAAGATTCAAGACCACAAAAATGCGTTCTATGCACAGATAAGTGCTCTCAGGAAATCGCCTACTGGAGGTCAGGGGGTTATCGGATGGAACCCCACCTTCTATCCCGACCTATTTGTCAGTGATAATCGTTCAGACGAGATGGCTTGGGGAGTTGTAAAACAGCTCTTTACTGCCTAGTCTTAATGTGGAATACTGCACGTCACCTCAAGTAGCTTGATTCTCGAGACGAGACCGTGACTATTACATATTCGTCGTTTGTTAATATTAGTCGCCATCCTGTACATAGGTTTAGTGTGCCACAGAGCCAACCATTGCTATGTGATTGATATGGGGCCAAGCTAGTTCCCTACCATTGGACTATTCAACCCCCTGGCCGCTGAGATATATATTTCCCCATAATAGCCGACGAAGGGTCACCGATCATGTGCTAGTACGCACCAATCCGTGACCATTCCTCGTGTAACGGCACGTGGGCTTTCGCTGGTAGGGTTGTGGTTTGGTGAGTTGGTTGGAAACCATGGTCTGATCGAGGCAGAACTAGTGATTCGAATGTGGGAAGTTACTGGAGCTGTGACAAAGCTGTGATGGTCGTGGAGGAACAGTTAATTAAATCTAATAAAACAAACTAGTCGCAGAGGAGTCAAAGCTAGTATTATTAAGACACGAAAGACGGACTCCCGTTATCAGCGCCGTATTGAGTGTAACAGCACTATGGACCTATGGCATAGCATTGCACCTAACGACAGTGTCCGGTCTGATCAGCGTCATGCCTCATCCACAGCGGATGTATACGATATCATCTTTTCCAGAATCACTGGTATATAACTAAACACGTGCCAGAGAAAACATGGTGTGGTCCCTTGATCAGTACTCACCCATCATGATCGTGAAGAGTGATGACAACGTCAAATAGGACCAGTCATAGAATAGCGGCAGATAATGGGCTCCGAATGTATTCTAAGGCTGGTGGAAAGTGCCCATTTCATGCCAGTAGTCCACTCATATAGCAACATAGAGTCCAATTCACCTTGAGATTTAATGTCGTCAAAATGAGTCCCTATGCTAAGCCTGGTGGAAGGAGATGAATCAGTACCCTGACTGTGACGAGATATTAGCCCAGCCAGAGGCCTCATTGGCAGGCAGGCCGCTGCCAGTGGCGCATTGGCAATTGTGGCAAGTGTTAAGGTTTCATAATTCGACGTGCAGGATAACTCGTGTTCACATCAGCTTCCATTAACCACCCACGATCAGTAGATGATGAGCCATTGAATCTATTCCTCTGCGAGTTCAAATTGGGGCTTAAGGAGGATTGATAACAGCCTGAGGCCTGAAGCCTTGCTATTAGAATATGGGCTAACAACTACATAAGATAAGTGTCACCGCGGCATGTACACAGAATTATTACATAATAGAGTTTTGTGTCAGCGTTTTTCTAGTATGTACATAATTCACCTTCAAGCCGACACTGCATATACGTCGCGTAAATGCTATGTCGCATGCATGCGTCAGACGATTACGCCCAACGTTATGGCTTGTGGGTGACGACCTGTCGGATTCTTCCTGCTGCCAAACCTACTAAATTCAGGTGAAGCCAGCTCGAAATACCGCGGCAGTCGCCTTTCCTCGTGCCCTATCCTCTTGGTTCACGTGTTGTGAAGATCCTTTGCCAGCAGGTCTGTGTGAATGCCATGAAGTTACGCCTTAAGGTCATGCGGCGTTCGAAAGCTTGACTATCCCGCTCCATTTCTTCACTCGACGACCTTCACTCTTCAAGCTGATAGTTCGCAAACGCTAGTATGACCAGGGATCGTTTCAGGGCAGATCCTAATGACTTTATCATTGTGTGCGTGTACTTGTCTAGGTTCTTCTTCCTCGCCTTAAATATTTCTGCAAAACAGTCTCATGGGACCAACAGGATCCGGGAAGACCAACGTGAGTGGAGCTGGTAGCTTTTCCATCACATTCCGCGCTCAACATTATCAGTTCATAAACAATATCACCGGGAACACGGAGCAACGCAGAGCGGGTCACCTCAGGTCCGACACACAGCATGTCACCCCGTACACGACCGTGCAGGATGGGCGGCGCATTGTGCTGGTCGACACCCCTGGGTTCGACGACACCTACCGGCCAGATACCGACATTTTAAAGACCATTGCAGATTGGTTAATACAAAAGTACGTTTCCCCTGAGAACCATCTGAAACACTAGCTCATAAAGAAAGATATGCAACTGGTGGCGGGACTCTGAAGCTCCACGGGATAGTCTACCTTCACAGAATCACCGACAATCGCATGTCTGGTTCCGCCTACAAGAACCTTCAAATGTTCGGTCAACTGTGCGGCGATGTTCCTCTACCTCGAGTGCATTTGACCACGACCATGTGGGATATAGCCAAGGACAAGAACGTGGCGGAAAGGAGGGAGACCGAGCTTAAGCGCGAGTTCTGGAAGCCGCTATTGGATGGGGGTGCCAGCGCTTATAGGTTCGACAATCGTCACCACTCTGCACGGGTTGTCATAGACCCTCTTCTGAATACAACAAGAGATAGAGAGGAGCTACTCCTTCAAGAAGAACTCGTTGAGCAGCAAAAGAATCTGAACGAGACCGCCGCGGCCAAGGTCTTGTACTCGCAACTGCAAAAACTCCTTGTAGAACAGAAAAGAACCCTGAAGGACCTTGCGGACCAGGCGGACGCGCGGAATGACCCAGCTTTGGCTCGGAGTTTGCAAGAAGAGTACGAAAAAGTTAACGAGCAATTGCAGAAGACGTTTGACAAGATGAAGGAGATGAGGATTCCGTTAACCCGACGTATCATGTTGTGGTTTTTAGGGCGGAAATCTCGTGGGGTAAGTTTTGCCTGCCGTCTTGCTTTTGCGGTGCTCTGATAGAGCGATGCCTCTCGTAGCGAGCTGTGAACCTGACCAATGCACTGGCCTAACTCCTCATACTTTATTTTTAGTCTTTCCACATCCCCTATTCCTTGTTAGGTTCTCGTAGGCATTGGACTATTGTCGCAACCGTAATGCTCCTCTAATTATGAGCCCTCCTATCTCGTGGAAATTCTGTGTTACTTCTCTTAATGCTAATCCGCGTGGTGTACGTACAAACCCATCGTAGAACTGATCACTGACATGGCCGATTATCAAGTCGCTAGATGTCCGAGTCGCGACGCTATCCCACGTAGAAACTTTGGCCCATTGTGAGTCGATTGGATAAGCGGTGGCTGTACCGACTACGTATCGTGGTGAAGAAACATTTCATCCGCGGCAACTTCATCTTCTTTGTGTCTTGGAGCCTTTCCTCCATCCATTTCCGCAATTCCGAAAGTTGCCCCTCAAGCTCCAACACCAACTGCGAGTCCTCAGCGCCAGCCCTCACTCTCGCCTTGTTCAACCTTTGTATAACTTCCGTTTGTTTCTGGACTATAGCCTCCAGATGGGAACGCGGTCCCCTCCCAGCTGCCGTTTCCTCGATTTCCTTCTGTAATTCGACTATTTCTTTTGAAGCAGCAACCTTCAGCAATCCTCGTCCACGACGATCCTTCGCCGGATCTTCGGACGAGTTCCCGGAGCGAACCGTCGATTTCCCCACAACAAAAACTGTGCGCCATTATTAATCACGGCCCTCCAGTATTCTGACCTAATCTCTTCTTTCCAGCCCCTTCTGCGACTTCATCCTACATTGTCGTAGTGAAGTATACCCTTCTCAAAGCGTCGTACCCGCAGAGCTTTCGAAGTATCCGGAGGTTCTCAAGGACATGCCAGCCACGCGATTGTCCGTGATACGATGCACATACAGTATACCGGAGAGAGGCTTGTGCTTTTTGTAACTGTTCGAGGGAGATCGAAGATGAGAGCCATGGAACATTATGTGTTACGCTGAGCTAAGCCAGTCAGAATCATATTCAGAATGCTGAGATCCAATTTATAGGTATCGTCGAATCCCGGCGTGTCCGCGAGAACGACGAATTGACCGCTCTCTTGATCTCTGGATCTGATAGCACGGACATCGGTTGTAAATGATTAGCACACTGTCCCCTGCGGTCTCATTTCCGGTTATAGAGCGCACGAGTTACGTGAATATAAGAGAAGAAATCCGATATATATATCAACAATCTCACTGCTCTTTCCAGAACCTGCTGGTCCCATGACTGAAGAAGATTTAGATGTTTCATGGTCGAAATATATCACGTGCTCTATGACAACGTCGTTTTCTTTGAAATCTTCTATGTTCATCAACTTTAGAGATTCTTCTGTCTGAATATCTTAAGTAACTTTCTGCTGGTGATCAATGCAAGAACAGATCGACAATCCTATTCTGTATCAGGTGGGTCGTTGTTCTGCCCCCGATCGCTTGTCTGCCCCTGCATTTCAGTGTCGTCGCCTGCCTGGATTCGCGTACCGACATTGCTGTGGGTCCGATGGATCGTCCGGCTCTGCGTCTCGTCATTCCCCTGAGCCTGCTGACCATCCTTCTTTTGCTACAACCGATGGTCTGGCCCTGTGCCTGGTAACGCTACGCCTGGTCCTGACCCAGCATCGGACCTTGCGTCTCCGAGTCACTGCTCGTCCGGCGTGTCTGCGTCCGGTCGCCCGTATGGCTCTGCACCCAACCCGGATGAGTCATCTAGCTCTGGTCCCGTACCTTACCCGCATCTTATTGGTTATATCTATATGTATCCATGTTTCGCGCCAATTCTCCAAGCGGTCGCTGTGCCTCACTTTTCATCGAAACTACAGGCAACCTATTTATGATTTACCCACTCGAAGCTGATAAAGGAGCCGGTCAGAGAAAGGTGAAAATGTCGGTCGACAAGGGTCCGTTTACCTGAGGAGAGACTCGTCGTGAATGATGTTCTGCTTCGGGTTCTGCGCTGAAACAAGCCCGCCAGAGCGCCAGTGACTGGTGTGAAGATGCGGGGTTACGGGGAGTACCGTGACAATATAGGCGGAATGGAACCCTGTGACTGCTACAGCTGGCTTTCCGCAGTGTAAAGCAACGCTGATTCAAAGCCTCGGGAAATGGTTAGCACCGCCTGAAACCGGAGAACATGAAGAAGCCAGCACTGTGACACTTCCTCATTGACATACAGCCGAGTCCTGGCAAAAATGAAATCATTAACATACGTCACCAGCACGACGATTTGAATTTCCAGCAGTAACCACGTGTTGCATGATCAATGCATGATACGTTGATGGCCCAGGTAAGTGGGAGAGCCACTATCATGAATCACGGTCAGGGGATATTGCCACGTAGGTGACATACCACTGATAGTGGTGCACTCTTGCAGGTGCCTGTTGCTTGTCATGACTCATGGTTAGCTGCTGAAGAAAGTAGGATCAATGACAGCCGTCGGTCGAAGAAAATTGAGTCTTGCAGGTGTCCGTCTTTTCTTTTTTTTTTCTATTTTGCTCACTTGCTTTGCGGAAAGTACCGGACACACGTCCACGCGTTAGACGCGCGACCCTGCTACACTCAATGTTATGAACGTGGGTGATGCTGGTATCCTTTACTGGTTGCGTCATCTAGGATACTAAAAATGAGTCATGAGGCATGCTCATGTGAATTTGGCGACCACGCATCAGACCTCGTGTAGGAGACCCTTAGCGAAGATACTTGAAAGATGCGTGCGGCGGAATGAATGCCTGACTATCACTTTCAATTTTTCACTTCAAGTTACTCACGACTTGCGCTCTTGTCAACTGTGCGAAAGGCGACATGAAGTTCAAACCAGACCCTAGCGACCTTATTATTGTGTAGGTGTAGTCATTGGTCTCAGCTTGTTCGCTGTACGATGGTTCTACGAAACAGTCTCATGGGGCCAACAGGATCTGGGAAAACCAATGTAAGTGATTCTGTTAAACTTAAACGTCACACTCCGCGTTCAAATTTAACTTATTTAGTTCATAAAAAACGCCGTCGAGAACACAGAGAGGCACGACTCAGAAGTAGGTCACCTCAGGTCCGACACACAGCATGTTACACCCTACACGATGAGATGGGGTGGTACTCGCCGCGTTGTGCTGGTCGATACTCCTGGGTTCGATGATACTTATCGACCGGATATTGATATTTTAAAGACAATTGCGGACTGGCTAATACAAAAGTACGTCACCTTTGGAAAGTATCTGAAACGCTAGCTCATATACACAAGATATGCAACCGGTGGGATTCTCAAGCTCAGCGGGATAGTCTACCTCCACAGAATCACCGATAATCGCATGTCCGGTTCTGCCTACAAGAACCTTCAGATGTTTGGTCAACTGTGCGGCGATATTCCTCTACCTCGAGCGCATTTGGTCACAACTATGTGGGACATAGTCAAAGACAAGAACTTGGCTGAAAAGAGGGAGGCCGAACTCAAGCGCGACTTTTGGAAACCGCTGTTAGATGGAGGCGCCAGCGCTTTTAGGTTCGACAATCGTCACCACTCTGCACGGGCTGTCATAGATCCTCTTCTGGATACAACAAGAGATAGAGAGGAGCTACTCCTTCAAGAAGAACTTGTCGAACAACGAAAGCGTCTCAATGAGACTGCGGCAGCCAAAGTGTTATACTCTGGGCTCCAGCAACTTCTTGTGGAACAGAGGAAAAAGCTTAAGGAGATTGCGGACCAAGCCGAAGCACGGAACGACCCAGCACTGGCTAAGAGCCTGCAGGAGGAGTACGAAAAAATAAACACGCAGTTACAGAAGACATTTGACGAGATGAAGGGTATGAAGATTCCATTCACTAGACGTATCGTGCTATGGTTGTTTGGGCGGAAATCTCGCGTAGTGAGTTCCTTCCGTCATGTTGCCCTTCCAATTGTGTGACATAATTAATAGCATGGTATCGACATGAACAATGCGCCAACATTATGATAGCTCTTCGCGCTTCCCTTGTTCTTCCTTTTAATCATGCAGACCCTATTTATCCGTGGACTATTAGCTATAGTTGTATGGAATTTTACACCTTCTTAGCCTAGTATAAAAACCTCTCTTGCTTTCGCTTCTTATTCAGTCCGCTCGCTTCCGATTTCGCCCACCCTCGGTCAGTCGATATAGCCATCGCCTGCACCGTCTCTCTTTTGGGTTCCGACATACCCGGACTCTCGGTTAGCTCGCGAGACGGTGGGTCTCTCGCCCGCCCTTGCAGCCCACCTAGCCCGGAGCCGTCGGAGCCGGTCAGCGCTGCGCGCTGTCGCACGTCCCCGTTCACCCTTTGTCACCATACGATGTATTAGGCTATACGTGATCAATACATTCCATTCTCCTCTCACAGACACCCCCGGCGCGTGACACCCAAAGACCTGTAGCCAGTCTTCAGTAAGTTTTTATTCTTCGCCCTCTCCAGCCAGGGTATTAATATTGTTGCGTGCTACTGGTAACACTACTATCTCAGCAATTCAGATTTCTGCAGGCCGATAAATCCGTCTAGGACACAATTGCCTCCACTTTTTTAGAACCTACATGAGCTCTATGCGTACTTTCTGGCTCTACCAAGTTGAGAAAGACCACTTTGGGTAGTTCTCGTCTGGACGGAAAACCTGGTACTTGTATGAATGATGTGACAGCGCAAAATCTCTGACGTACTCAGACATGCAGCAAGCTAGCCAAAGCGGGGACTAATAGTAAATCTGTTGAGTAACCGAAGTACCGAGCACCGAGTCTTGATTTTGCGTCAATGAATGTCCAGAGAGTATATAAAGTCACGGAGACGCTCGGAGCAAGAGGACAAGTACTTGTGGGTGAACTATGAGCTAATTATAACTATGGGTACAAGTGTAATGACATTTGTCTGTTCAAGACGGAAATTTTCGGAACACGAACCCGATGAGCCGGCAAGCTCTTCCGAAGTGGAGCCAGACTGGATGCAATTTCGTGCCATTGGTTTAACAAGTTATTGCCCATTTGGCTGTGTCGACTCCTCTCCAATGTCTGGAAGGGAAGAGCCCTCCGCCTGACTTGAGATGACTACGGAATTACTGCGGAAGCTGGATTCCGAAAATGTAGACATAGATGTGGGGGGCCTATCGAGGACCCGGGAAAGCTGGTGTCGTGAGCTCAATGTTCCGGCGAACTGCCGAGTCCCGGTGCGTACCCTCCCCCAAAGCCGTTTAGCCCCCCCAACAAGAGAATGGAGTAGGGTTTTAACCGCACTTGTGTCCTGAATCCGCAAACCGCGATCGACCATCTCCTCTTGGATCTGCAACGGTGCCAGTGGAAATCCTTGCGAGGGTCTTTCCGAGCATAAACGCCCTATGATATCCCAGGCCGACTCGTGTGTTCCTTGAAAACGACAAGTCTGCGAGCCGCGGCCTATCATATCCTTCCAAAAAATCGTGGAAAGCTCCTCTTCCCTCTCTAAACCAACTTCGTCAACCACTTCGTCCCACATCGTCGTGACGAGGACAACATTCTTTAAATTATTTTCGCCGCACAGGTCTCTAAGCATGGTTAGATACCTCAGAGGGGTTCCAGAGAATCTGTCGTCTGAAATACGGTGCAAGTAAAGAAGACCGGAAAGTCTGATATTGTTCTGGTACCTGTTGTTGAAGAGTCAGGATAGATGCTGTAACTGCAAACCCGTTGATTAACTCACGTCTCCTTCAACCAGCTGGCAATGATTGTCAGAACTTGGACATCAGAAAGGTGAGTGTCGTCGAATCCGGGGGTGTCCACTAGGACGATGCTCCTCCGACCGTCCGGGTGGGAACAGCGAACGGGCTGCACGACTCTCGTTTTGGACACCAAGCCGTCGCCCATGACAGTTTCTTCCCTCCCAGCGGCTATGTTCACGAACTAGGGATGTCTGTGTCACTGCAATGTGGAGCGCCGTATCAAGCTACCCACTGAACTTTTTCCCGTCCCTGTGGGGCCCATAACCCTAATGTAATGGGTGATGAACGAAATCGAAGTGGGTCTTTAGAATCAAATACGTACGCTATCACAGCATCATCATCTCTGAGGCTATCGACTGCTGCAACACGGCGTCCGAAACGACTAGAACCGAGGATATTCAGAGATTTCTTAAGAAGTAAGGACGTTCCGGGTGTGAGAGGCATGAGCGGAATGGCGTCGAGGGCGACGCGTTACACAATGCGTATTAGACTCGGAGTCCTCTGAACTATTTCGAGGCGGCGCAGGGTCTGGCAGATGCGGTGTTGATTGCGCTCTTCGATGGGGCCTCGTTGGGAACTATATTCCGGACAATGTAGGAGAGAGGCTGCAGAGAGGAGAATCTTCAAGTAAAAATAGAAACCAAAATACCACAGCGAAATAATCCGAGACTATAACAACCCAGGTGACGAAACATAGATCGGCCATAACATTCGAGCGCTATGGCGCTATCTTAGGATGTCACGGTGCTCCCAGCACATTTTCTTGGTCGTTACTGCCATCAGGGGGATATTAATTCCAGCAGGGTTAGATCAGGATCACAGTGCCTCACCTGCAAATGGCGTGAGCTATATCGTGTTCTTGAAGGCTTTCATGACGTCGAACAAAACGTGTGCATAGGACAGCTGGGGGATGATGTGACCTGCGTGAAAGTAAAGATAGCACAGCGTCAGAGTTCTAAGTCCAATTTGACCAGAAACGTTGCAATGGTTCCATTCTCGCTCTG
>JBBPUM010000838.1:0-12665 GCA_038094695.1 Chiua aff. virens | reverse complement strand
AGGTTAACTGCGTGCTTGATGGTTTTGCTCAAAGCGGCTCGGGCAGATCTATTCCTCTGTTTTCCGGGAAATCGTACTCGTCTATTTACCGTGGTTTGCTGTCAATGGTGGATCAAGTCCTCAAACATGCTTATCACGGCCCCAGGTTACGGGAACAGTTGTCGCAGTGGGGCAAGGAAGGATGGTAAGTCTGATTGGTAGGCCCACAACAGTTACAGTCACTAACTACGAGTGTCAGTCAGGGCTTCACTGCAGCGAATCGACACTCATGTTGAGCGCCACGATCATTTAGCTATTGTTCTGGATTAACGGGGCTGTTCTCTCTTTTTCTTGCTGGCAGAAATCTGATTCTTGATTTGTCTTTGATGAGATGTGTAGCTTGAGCTGTAGTACAGTACAAGCAATGGCATCTTACTTTCTTTTCTTGAAGTGATTTGTCTCCGTGAATGTGAAGTTTGGCGAGTTTGTGATTATCATTGGTATTCCAGACTGCTAGCCAGTACTTCATAGTACTGGCAAATGGAAGTATTTGTGTGTGTAAATAACTCTCATAGTAATCAATAGTTATGCATACCAAATACCTGACTAGCAGTGAATGGCCACCATGGACCTCACTGTGCAAATATGACCACTTGACAGCACTCTAGAGCACTTTGGAGCAAAATGTGATTTGCTGATGTAGGCCTACTAGTCGTTACCGTTGTGTTGTTCCGTAGGTCAATGTCACCGGATTGTCAGCGAGATTACGTCGTCATGAGTTGGAGGAGATCATGATTGGCGTCTAAGTTGTGCGTGTCAGTGGCAATGCGATGTCCTTGCTCCCATCCAACTCGATTTCGGGGGGGTGATGACAGCGGTATCGGGCGTGTGATGTCGGCGCCATAGTTGGCTGTCCTGGTCGCCGTGTCTTCACAGGCAGTGATGGTGGTGCTAGTGGTGATGAATACTAGCACACCCCATGATCCCGTTGTCATCGTCGCCGTCGAGGATGCTACGTCGTGTAGATACAGAAGCAGTTGCCACGTGCTGGTGCCACGGGCCCACGGTTTGCTTTGTCTCGGTATACGACGGTAGCTGACTCGGGTATGCTTGTGCCATGTTTGGATCCTACTCACCGAGCGGGTGTCGGAAACTCTATTTCCCCTTTGGATCATTCAGTTGGGCCATAATGCGTAACGATTCACAGGGTTTTGTCCATAAAATTATGTAAGCAAACAAAAACCTACAAAAGCACTCTACTACTACTATAGTTATTATCGTTATGCAATCAGCCGTGACACGACTCGGACACTTCAATAATTACCGAATGACCCAGTACGTTTCTCCAGCTTGGCATCTGCGTTCGATCCGGTAAGGTATGTCCACACGGAAATCTAGTTGCTGATGACTTTCCGAATAGCAGGTCATTTGAGAATCTGAATCCGAGTTGGCGGTGGCTTTTGGCTCAGGTCGGTTTCCAAATTCCCACCAAGTGGCTCTCCTAAGGACTGTCATCGTTTCAGTAACCCTTAGGTCCGCGGCCACTCCATTCATGCGTCGCATCTTTCCGATCCATCATTCCGGCATTGCCAGTCCAAAGATTCCAACTCTGAAAGAAGGCCCTTGTCGTTTTGTTCCCCCATCCCTGGAGAGAGCTGGTACGTTTTCCGTAGAATGGCTTCATTTGTTTCCTCTCACTACAGCTATTCCCCATCTACTGTCCGGAGAACCATGTTATCTGAAGTGATCACCGTCGAATGTAGCCGCAATTCACTTAGGCTCTCTTCTCCAGGTCCTCCTTCCGTCATGCCATCTAAATGTCACTCCAGCACGAGTCCCACCACAGTGGCCTCTGTACCTAAATCATTCGAGGCTACCGTCAACGAAGCCAGCATCGATGTCCGTATCGCTACAACGGCTACGTCAGCTGCAGAAACTGTGGATTCTGAAGAAGCGTCAGATTTAGCAAGCCTTGCGCACATCTTTGATACAATGTCGCTCAATGAACTCGGTATCATCTCACTGTACTACATCAACTTTCCACTCATGCAGAAATCGTATTAGAATCTTGTGAAGGTGCAACCGGTCTTTTTCGTCAGGTTTACACGTCCTACAAAGAGGGACAAATCTTCTTGGTGGGTTTCAAATCTGTGACGTGGCCACTGAAATCGCATTGCCTTGGTGACTACAGGCGTAGTGTGGCATTTCTGACCTTTTTCATTTTGTAGAAGATATCTTCGGTGTCAGCCGAACAATCCACCCTCATAAGGCAATTATGCGCCCAGTTCCCAAAGCAGTTGGGAAAACCACGGTAAGTCCATCTAGTTGTCATTTGACCGAAACCTGCTGAAAAAGCAATCAAAAAGCTTCTCTTTCTTTGGTACATGCGGGCTACTCGTAATCAAATGGCCCACTCGCGTCCACGAGAAGCCCTTGAGGTCTGTGGACGTTGTGTTGACAAAACAGGGAATTGATCTTCCCTATCCAAGCACCCTGGTTGAAGCTCAGATCCATCATAATTCAAGTCCCCCATCCCAGAGCGAGAACCCATCCGATACAATCATGCCCGACGCTTTTTTGGAGTTTGGTCCTAGCGACCCATCCGTCTCAGCGGATTGTATTCATCCCGTTGTGTGCCAGATCGCATTCTCCCAGTTGTTCGAGGATGCCCGCAGTGAAATAGAGACTTTCGTGAAAGATTTCCGTTCGGTTTGTATGGCCATTATCGTAAACATCAAGGAAGAACCTTGTTATCGAAGCCCGACGCGTAGGAGTGAAGCGTGGAAAACGCTCTCACAGGAATTCTTCATTCCGCTCCTCTCCTTTATCAACCGCTGCAGCCCTCGCGAGATCCACCCTGAAGCAGGGTTTTCAACCCACCCCTTCATAGTTGCTGGTCATATGTGGTCCTCTGTTAAGGAGGTGGAGTACCACGTATAGGTCAGGGCCCCTGGCTCTGAGGAAATTCAAATTACTGACGTCCCTGGTGAAAATTACGCATCTTGTGTAAGTACACCGGTGTCATGAGTATGTATATTGCTGGTGCTGACGAAACTCAAGCGGTCTCCAGGCAACGTTGGTCGAGAAAGTGTCGAAGCCATGCTTGTCAGGGGACTAAACGAAGTAAAGCTTTCTGTGATTTCACTTTGCGAAATGATCGTCCAAATCACCGAGCGCTCCCCTATTGATCTCACCCCTCTTCGATCCCACGTTACCGAGCTTCCCCTTACGCTCAGTTCATTCGATAAAGACATCGAAAAGGGTATCCGCCGAGAGACCAGTCATGCTCGATATAAAGATTGGTTCGGAAATCTACCTCAGGGCATCAAGCGTACTCGCGATGGAAATACGGTGGCTACAACGAGTGAAAGTATTGAAAGGCCGAAGAGAGTGAGGCAAGCATAGGGTTCGAAATCTTGGATCCGCTCAGTGTGTTGTATCCTTTTTCTTCCAAGCAGTTACCATTTGTAAATTGTACGCCATTCCAGGCTGCGTATCGAATTTGCAATTCTACCGATGACCAATGTCTGAGGGTCCCCCCACAGTGCGGCAAGCCTCACAAAATATTATAGGACTGCTCAGCCTTGGCGGTGGTGCTTCTGCAGCCACATGTGGTTGATGAAGATCTTGCTCGTCACAGTCCCGAGCACATACAAGGTAGCTCCGTCGTTGGTGAACTAACAACCCCGTCAGAATTACACCAGACTTCACCAGCATCCTCCGTGCGGTAGTACAATGACATACATTATCCCCGTCAGACTAATCACCATCTCTGGCGGTTCTGTCAGGACGGTACGGCGGTTTCCACATATGTTGTATGGTCAAGAACTCAAGGTCGTGCAGTGTGACCATGGTGTAGTAGGATACATTGTAAGTACTACTTTAAAAAGGCTTACTCACATCCAGCTCGGATATACTAAGTTCGGCTATGTTGAGTAGGCTCAGGCTCGAAGCACTGCGGCGGAGGTGTCGGAGTTGGATATGATCTAGAGATATATTGAATCCCTTCCTCAGGTCAAGATTGACTATATGACTTGGATGGTTCAACTCCAACCGCCTGTGTTTCTACGCATTCTAATCGCTGAGTAGTGGCTCACGATCTTCCCTCAGCATGATCTCCAAGCCGAAACCGACGCTTAATCCGTACTAATAGTCACGGTATTTATTCATTGCGTAACTACATGGTTTTACCGCTCTTTGTACCTACTATATATAGATATCGTTTGTCACCCGTCGCCTCCGAGTCATTACTTAAGCTTGAAGGCTTGAAGTTTTCGTTGAAGTTCGATGAACCGAGTCACTTAGTAAGTAATTTCGCTACATGTTTTACTATGTAATGACTAGTATGACTCCTTCCGCAACGTGCAGTCGGGTAGTGCGCATAGACTGCTATAAAGGCAATTCAATGGGAACCATCCCCGCCGTAGACTCCCTCGCCTTTTTGCTATTGCAATGAGCCGATCAGCTTCGTCTCCCAAAAAGAAGAAGAGCAAATTGAAGCGTTGCGCTGATGGCGACAAGGACCTCGACACCACAGCTCAAGTTCAGAAGCGCTTGAAACACAGCGTCCTTGACGTTGAGCAATCGACGACTCAGTTGAACCCATCTGAACTCCGTCGTTCGAACCGGTCTGGGGCGGGAACGGGTGGTAGAGCCGACCAGTTGCAAAGGGTTGGGACAGCACTTGAGGCACCAGTCAGGCTGCCTAAAAGGGCGACCGAGTTCCCTGAAGGTACTCTCGACAATCCTCTCGCTCCGGAGCGACCCAAAACGGGACGCAGCAAGAAGGTAATTGTCTGTTTATTGGTGAACGGTTCGCTGATTCATGTTTCCTCAGCCTCCACCATATCCAGCCGTAGTTTCGCAGTCATCTGGGCCACTTTCGGCACCACTACCCGCTTTTCACCAACGTACTTCAGGTTCTCAACGTTTCGGCTTCGGTTTTTCCCCGGCCACCGAACCCGATGTCCCAGCGTTTCATCCTTGCCATTCTCAGAGGCCACAATCATGTTCTCAACCTCTTTCCGTACAACACTCTGTCTTGGACGGTCGGGATCAAGGCTCAGTGCAACCTCTTCGTGGAAATCTCATTTCAGACCGATCGAGGTCAAGCATCACTGAATCCCAGATCGATCCAGCTTTAATATCGATTTCCCGGTTGCCCCACGCTCCCTTCGCATCCCGAACTGATGGTGATGGTGTCGATCAGCATTCGGGCATGTCTGCAGGTGATAACGAGAGTGCTGACGACGAGTCCAAGTCTTTAGATGACGACCAAGGTTCAGAGTCGTCCGGTGCCAATGATGGCAGTGACGTTGAGGGCTGGGGAGCTACCAATCGGCGGGAGAGTACCCATCTATTGAATAATAAGTACTCAGTGGTTGGGAAACCAGCTGAGCTTACCTATTGAATAATAAGTACTACAGTAGTGTTAGTACTCTAGGTAGCTCTAGCTAATAGTAAGTAACTCACCTCAGTGGTTGGGAAACCAGCTGAGGTACTAGGTAACTACGTATGAAAGGAAATGTACCGATGATTATGTAATCGGGTGGCTGTACTACTGTACTGTATCTGAATAAATCCAACACTCCCCCTCAATCATGAGAGGCTAAGACAGTAGTGTAAGTGTCTGCTCTAATGAGTGGATGAAAGTAAAATGAAAGAAATACCAAAAGGGTTGTGTGAAACGAATGAAATTCGAGTCCGTGGTGAATTTATGTGTCGCACTGCGGTGCGCCTGGTCGATGTCCATATATGGTAATCGCGAGTTGCGTCGTGCTAAGTGGCTACACTTGGTGCACGCGGTCTTGCTCTGCTTGATCTCCAGGTGCGTCCTGTGTCTGTCAGCTTGTACTGACCATTCTCCCATCTCCTTTAGGCTATATACGTCGCGTTTGACGTGTCCGATCCGGTCTTGAAGTGACCGAATACCGTGGTGAGTTATCTTGCTCACCCGGTGCTGATTGATCTTTTTAGGTCGTGTTTTCAACCTTCCTCGACGGCGCGGCGGGTTTGGATGGATGGTAGAGAGTCTGGGATGGTTGGATAGTGGTGTGGACTAGCGCTGGTACGTTCGTTTTCATCTTGTCCTTGTTCCATTCGATCTGAGCGTCCTGCATAGTAGCTAGCAGTCGCGTTTTGACTCGGAATGGGTCGCAGCGTGTGCTGCTTGTTGCGCTGGCCTTCCATGGACCTCTCCCATCGTATACGGCTCGGTTCGGCGCGTTTTGGCGGTGCGATTCGGCCTCAATAACTCCCGACTTCGACTTCCTCCTCCTCTGGCCTCCTGGACCTCTATCTCTGCATAGCGCGCTCGTTTCGATATGTCGCTTGCTCCCGTCGTATGTGGGGTGTATCCCATCGTAGGTGAGTCGTTTGGTCGCGTTTTGGTGTCGCGATTCGTGTCTGATCGCTTCTAACCTCGCTCTGACCTTATCTAGCCCTCCTGGACCTTCGACTCGACTTGACGCGTTCGTTTCGACGCCGTCTTCATCTGTCGTTCGTCCTAGGCGTTCCTGTGGCCTCTGGGGACCTTCAGGTGAGTGGACTCTGTCGATACTTTGCTGATTTTTACAGCTCGGCTCGCTCTTGCTCTCTCCCTCGAGCTGGACTCGGTCTGGACCTGGCGACTTCGTATGGCCGCCGATCTCGTTCGTCTTGGCTCGGGGACCCTCTGGGACATTGGTGGATGCGTTGGGTACGTTCCCGTCGCTCCTGGTTCGCTGACTCCCTTTACAGCTCATTTTGCTCTCGCTCTCCCCCTCGAGCTGGATTCGTCCTCGACCTGGCGACTTCGTACAGCCGTCAGTCTTGCTCGTCTCGGCTCTGGGGTGATCCGTAGTCCTTGGGGATGCAGTGAGTGGGTCTGCGTTGGCTGGATCGTGTGGAGTCGCTCGTGGTGAGTCGTTCTCCCTTCCTCCTCCTCCTGGGTGCTGATCTTGATGTAGCAGCTTCGTTCTCTCGATCCGCTTGTCTCCATCGATCCTCGGGCTCTCCAGGTGAGTGGGGACTTCGTGTGGTGGTTCCCACCTGCGCGTCTCAACTCGCGGGATCACCAGCTCGTCTTGAGCTCCTTTGGGTGAGTTCTCCTCCCCAGTTCTCTCTCGACGTTCTTGCTGATGTTCTACCTGCGTCGGTCGCTTCTTTGGTCGCTTCCTAGTGTCCTTGTCGTGGTTTGGTACACCCGACGTGGGCGCTTCGCATATGGTGCGTGTGTCTTTCTTCGAGCTCGGACTAACCTCACTCTCCCCCTCGAGCTCAACTCTCGGGGTGTCCGTGGGTTGTGTAGGCTTCGTGGGTGGTAGGGATGGATGGTGTGGACCCTCAGGTGAGTTGTCGTCGACTGGTGCAATGTACTGATCGCTTTCTTCATCAGTCGCAGTCGATCGCTCGTGCATACTTGCACTTCCACTCTCTCCCTTGATCGTCGGCGTACGCGGTTCCTCGGTGGTATCCGCCTCGTCTTGGGGTTCCCTGGCATTCCCTGGTCGACGTTTTGTATCATCGCCGTCGCCCGTCGCTCGCTCGCTATCTCTGCCCATCCTCGACACTCTCTCCCTTGCGGTCTCAGCTCTTGGCTCTCCACTCTCCACCCTCGTGCCTCTGGCTGCGTCAGGTGGCTCTGTGGGTGCGTCTGGATGACGATCATCGTCACCCGTCGCGTCCGCAGGGTCCTCTGGTGGTCGGGTTGTGTATTCCGCCTCTGAGTTGGTGCCGGGTTGGTGCATGCATGGTGTACGTGCTATGCGTGCGGTTTCGCGGTCGGTCTCACGTCCAGTCGGCTTGATGCTGCTGTCGCTCGTCCGATCCATGCACTCTCCCTCGAGCGACATGCTCTGGGGTGCGTGATGGGGTGCGGTTTCATCAGTAGATGCGTCCGCTGTCGCGTTGGTGGCTGCGGCTGCGTTTGCTGGTGTATCCGCCGAGCCGTCGCATTCAGTTTCAAGCTCCTCAAGGCTCATCCAGTCATAGTCAGCCTCTTCTTCGACACTCTTTCTCATCCCGGGCTGGACCGTGACTGCGCAAGGGACTTCCGTGGTCGCGCTTCCGTCTACTGTCATCCTTCTGCCTGTAGGGAATTTTGATGGGTGTTCGCGAGAGTTCGTGGTGGCTGCGCGAGGGACTTCCGAGTCGCGTGCTGGTTTGGTGGCTTTCTCGAGTACTGGAGCTTGAGTATTAATGGCTGCGAGAGACTTGGCAACCTGTATTCTCCAGCGCGTGAGGCTGCGCTGTTCAGAAATGGTCGTAGGTGTCCGGTTTGACTTCACAAGTGTGAGAATTGTAGCATAGTTGGCTGGCGGTGTTGCATGTCGAGCTTCCCGCGCTGCCTGAATAAGTTTCTTGCGAGAGTCGAGGCTATCCAGGCTTGAAACCTGAATTTTCATGCCATCTTCGAGTACGACTTCATGAGGCATTTCTGAGTTGGTGAGTCTAGTTCCCAATGGTTCACTGACCAGGGCTCATAACCTATTGAATAATAAGTACTCAGTGGTTGGGAAACCAGCTGAGCTTACCTATTGAATAATAAGTACTACAGTAGTGTTAGTACTCTAGGTAGCTCTAGCTAATAGTAAGTAACTCACCTCAGTGGTTGGGAAACCAGCTGAGGTACTAGGTAACTACGTACGAAAGGAAATGTACCGATGATTATGTAATCGGGTGGCTGTACTACTGTACTGTATCTGAATAAATCCAACACCATCCAGGTACGACCGTCGGATTGTATATTTGATATTTATATTAATTATATCTGTATTTTTGCAGGCTTTTCTCAGGAATCTCGAACCAGTAACCCGCTTCGACACGACTCCCCCTCTGCAGAACTGGAGTTTGATCATTCACGCAACGAAGACGATGAGGCGGCTCAGCATTCCCTTAGGATGTTAGATACATCAGTAGAATCACCCCCCAATGTCCAGTTCTGGACAGCACTGGACTATGTGACAGTCTCCCAGAGACCCTACAGAAAGGTACCTGACTGGCAGGAATTGTCCAGGTCCATTCCAGAACTGTCCTAGACTGTTCCTAATCTCATCACTGTGACAGGAAGCCAGGTTGTTTTATATACTTCTGACAGATGTATGACAGTCTACACCCAGATCAGACAGATCTTGACAAGACAGCTTGAACATTACATCATCAACACTAGTACTAGGGACAATGTAACAACTTGTCAGGAACACCAGGTCCCATCACAACATCATAACCTATGACAGCTTCGCACTCAATCCAATGTGACATCAAAACCAGTTGATGCCGTTGTGACAGCCTCACGCTCCGCCACACAATTGCTGGGGAAATAAGTAATACCAATTGGACAACATCAAAACATGTACTTTCCCTGGTGAGCCCATTGGATTCGAAGTGCCTTAGTTTTGTCAGCATGAACCACGGACGTGTCACATTTCTTCATCAGACCGAGCATCTCGAGATAAACCGGCGTATATGTGCTGACCCTAAAGTTGACTTCAGCTTGAGAGGATACCATCTCGTCCAAAACGACTTTCAGCTATATATAGTAGCAATCAGCACGGTTGAATATTGTATTTAATAGTGAACGTTACCGCCGTAGCTGCAATAGCGACCGTGACTCTGGGTACTTCTGCCCCAAATACTTCTGGAAATGTTATACCAAGTGACGAGGGACCTGTGTAAAAAAAATCAATTATAAGACCAGCGAGGGCAGGATGAGCAAGGTTGTTCGTATGCCCCTGATAATTTCAGTATAGAGTAAAAGCAGGTGCAAACGACTTACGTTTTCGTCGACACCATTCTTCAAGAATGCACCATGCCCTCCGAGGAGCCCCTTTGCTATCACAGAATTTTCTTGCCGACGGTTCTCGGGATCCCACTTGTAGCACTGAGTAACATACACTCGAGCCTTTTTCCTCAACGCCGAGCGCCAGTTCCCAAGATCCTCCCAAAGCTATGAAAGATGGATCAGTATGTCATGATAATGATAAATTGAGGCTTACCAGTCTGCATATTTCGCTTGTGTAGTGAGGCCACCAACCTGGAGAAAGATCAGTCTGCAACCTGTGGAAGGTATCACCGAATTTACCGTCACTGGCCGGTAGGCCGCGGGAACGTCTTTCACGGATCGCTTCTTCCACGTATTCGACGGCAAGCGAGTTGAAGTGACCACGAAGCGGAAAAGCGTCTACGGATGCGGCATCACAATGAGAAAATTGTTTTGCACGCTCCAGTATATCTTGCACTGCTGGCTTGTAGAATTGTATTTGCCAAGGCTCGGCACCTGCCGTCGCGGGGCCAACTGGCGTTACGGGTGGGTTGACTATTTGTAATGGCTGCGGTGAAGTGGAAGGACGAGTGATACGGTGTTCTTCGTTGCTCGGCCTTGATGAACGCGATGAAGTAGAGCGCGGACGAGTAGTATTTTGAGGCTCGGAATATTGCTGGTCCCGAATAGAAGCTAAGTGAGAATTACTGGGGAGGCGGGGGGCACCGTTTCGTCGCCGATGAGCTAGTACAACGTCCTCGGCTTGGCCATTCGCGGAACCTTGATCTGGGGACCAATATATTAGCTATGTTCCTCGGACGAAACCTTACCGACCGTTATAGGATGGGACATGACTGGTGCCTTTCGAAATTTCGCATAACATGTTAGTAGCATGAACATCCAACCGTAAGTTACTTACGTGCCAGATCGAATGAAGCGTGGCCACCGCTACGCCTATGTGTCCGATGTTGACGGACTAATGCATCCTCGACATGGCTATTCGAAGAGCCTTGAGCTGGTGATCAAAGTATTCAGCTGTGCCCCTTCCACGTGATTGAAGTTCCTACCGCTCTGACAGGGAGGTACGGCCTCAACGTAGTCATTTGTAGGGCCTTGATCTGGTGATCGAATATTAGCTACGTTCCTCGCAGGCAGTTGCAGTTACCAATAGGGCCGGACGGATTGCGAGCCTCACTCCGTCTGTGCATTTGCTCTCGACGGGTAGATGCGACGTCCTCAGCGTAGTCATTTGGGTGACCTTTAATCGGTGGACAAAATCTTAGTAACGTTCTTTATAAGTAATAGTGCTTACCGTTGTTACGCAGCATGACCCCACCAGCGCCTTTCAATTTGTCAGTAGCATAAGTAGCCAACTCGAAACCACTCACGTTCAGCATCGGAAAGGTCGCCAGGGTTGCACTGACCGCGTACATACGCGTCCTCTAGGACAGTAAGGGTGAGCAAAGTATCGATGATGCCAGTTTCAGACATACTTCTCCCAAAGAAAGACTCCGAACGTTGTTCGTCAGCGGGTGTCGTGTCGCCCATGAGAATGTCATTGTAATTGGCCTGATAAGAGACACTTTGCCGACCATACGGGTGTGAATGTGGATTCTCTGACATTGTAGACAGTGATTTAGTGTGGAACTTGGTTGCGTTTGCGCACTTACCTCCTCGCAAGACAGATTCAGCGAAACGATCGTCCTCACTTGGTGTTGTCTCGTCGATTTGCAAATTGTTGTCATCCTGCCCGACATGGTCCTCATCTTCACTGGGGGTCGCAAACTGTGTATAGCCAGCGGGATCAGGTCTATCGAGTGGGACACGGTAGAACGACACTAGACGAGGTGACGCCGTTCAAGGATCATCCAAATCCGTGGAGCGACTGGGAGGAATCCCAGGTTCTCGGACTGAAAAGCTGGACGTGAATGATTGTCCTTGATCTTTCTGGAACTCGGGCTGCAACGATTGCTGGGTAAGATGAGGTACCTTTGCTAGTTGATCCATAACTCCCTCAGTTACTCGAGAAAGACGACGAGGGGCTTCCACACCAGATTGAGACGCATGAGCCAGCCGTTTTAGGTACAAAGAATGCCCACGAGCAGACTGTATAGCATCTTGATCCCCTTGGGAAGAGGGACAGACCGAGTTGGCGCGGGAAGTCGGAACAGTGGAAACATGGGAATGAGCGGAGAAAATTGAGGCTTTGCGGGAAGACCGAGGTACAGATGACGAAGTCGACGAAGAGTCTAAGTCGCGCTGAGATCTAACTTCAGGCAACCTGAATCCAAATTGACCGCCGGGGGATGCCAAGCTGAAAGAGGGCTGAGTGGTAGCTGACAACGGCGCACCGGAGACCGAGACCGAGCCTCCAGTTTTGGTTTTGAGCCTGGGCTTTGGTCTCGGTTTGCTGGCCGGGACACGAGGAGGAGGAGGCTGACTGGGAGCCATAGGATTAATCTCGCATCCTTCGGTCGCGGTGTCAAGATCATTGAGACGCTTTGATTGGTATACCGTGGCGGTTTGCAAACGTTCCAGATTCTTCACCTGCGCGAGTTGACCCCCACTACCCCGCCCTCTGTGGGATGAACGCCTTACCGTCTTCTCCGTGTCAAATATATCTGAATTCTTATTAGCAATGGAAAGAGTGTTTGTACCAACAATACCAGGGCCAGGTTCTTCCGCTTGAGCACGTTTGTTTAAGTTACACTTCAGGTGACCCCCTTTTGGGGTCTCTTAGACACATCTTTTACTACCAAAAGATGTGTCTAATAGACCCTTTTTCTGTGTGATGACACAAACATTTTTTAATGTCCCAGGGGGATGTGATAGAATGTAATATAGACTTATTTGGCAAGTATCTGCTCTCGGCAGGAACAACTTTGTGTCACACAAAAAACTATTGTGTGACACAAAATTTTATGGTGTATAATGATATTAAATATGA
>JBBPUM010000837.1:0-12673 GCA_038094695.1 Chiua aff. virens | reverse complement strand
CAGCCGTGGTCAGAAGTCAAAGAGGACGTAGCTATCATTTTGCGCTTAGCAAAGGGGCAAAAGCCAGGCCGACCGCAGTCTCGATCGATCAATGATTCTCACTGGAATTTGATCCAACGATGTTGGTCCTCGGTGGAGGAACAGCCAACTGCAGAAGTCGCCATATTTGATTTACAAAGTTTACTAAACCAGTATTCACCGGTTCAACCCCTCCGGGAATCGGTAAAATCATGGTCGGATCATACTAACTCACATGCAGACGACCTGATATTATCGTCCGTTGGCCAACCCACAAGTGGGAGCACTAGAGGAGACTTCCCTATCCGTGAGAAGGACAACTATAAGGAGTAAGCCTTTTTTGTACACTATGACCGCTTTGACTTGTTGTCTACCCAAGATCGGAGGAGGTTCCATCTGAAAGGTTAGTACGATGGCTTGCATAGAATGACAAAGACATCTCATTATTCTGCTGACATCAGTGCATCGCATCATGGATCACGCCTCCAACAACTCCAATCACTTCCTTCGTCGGAAGGTAAGTAGAACAGGTTGTATGTTTCGTGCGCCGATAACCCAATGATTTACCACAGGTTATTTGCACCCCAGGAAGAAGAGGCGCACTGGTACATAGTTGGAATAAGTTATTCAGACGACCAGAGGATGATTTTCCAGTCCAACACGCTTGCCGCGATCTTGTGGAATCTGCCAGTGATGGGGATATGTAGAACGAGTTTTGTGGAATTTACATGGGTCATGTAACTAGGGGGTTTGAGAGAAATAATTCACTACGAAGCGCCATAAATCGATGCTGGAACAGACCGACGGTATTGTGCATGGAGGATACACTGTTTCATATAAGGACTAAGACAGTAGCAGAGTATACATCATTCATATAAGAAACAACCAACTCATAACCACTCTGAATTCTAGTTACAAATGACACGCCATGGACCGTGGGATCACTTCCCAGATGCAGAACCTATCCCTGGCTTGCCTCCTTGCGCCATGGAGTGCATCAATGCGCTAATCGCATTCTTTTCCTTGGCGTTCATGTCTGCTGACACCTTCATTGGATGCGAACCGATGCCGGACCTTCCCTTGGCTATATCATAGTGTATCGTGAGCGGTACTTCTATTGAGAGATGTAATAGGATCCCACGTACCTCGTAAGAGAGCGGCAGCCTCGATGTTTGCTCTGTTGTATTCGAAGAACCTTTCACGGACCTGGTTCAGATCGTCGGCTGTCACCTTGTCCTTCTCTTGGTGAAGCGACTCGATAATGTAGCTTGCATCCTTGTCTGGAATGCCGATGGTTCCCATTGCACGAAGAATCTTGGCAAGATCGTTGGAAGGGTACGTCATTCCAACGTATGCCTTGTCGAGCTCGGACAGCTTGACGTTCGCTTTCACATCGACGTTCTCATAATTCAGGCGGCCGGGCATGAAGTACCTGACCAGATCATTTGCACATGGATCAGTATGAAGAGATGAATGTAGCATGGACGTAAATGCGCACATCATGATAGAGGTCTGATCGAAATGACTAAAGTTCGACTTGTTGCTGTCATATACGTCGATGACCTGGCTCTGCACCAGCTTGCGGTCATAATGGAGCAGCGGGAGGTAGTATTTATAGACCTCCTCTGTCTTGAGTGTGATCTTCTCTCCTCTCGCTGGGCTTTGATGTTCGTGCATCATCCCAAGCGCATGTCCAAACTCATGAAGGATAGTGCCTTGCTCCTTTGTGTCTGGCTTCTCGTGTCCACTCAGCCATCCGAGGTTAAGTGTGGGGGCCTTGTTGTCGATTTCGAAGGTTTTACCAACCATGCTCCATGACCCACCAGACGCCGCAAATTTAATGCGAATGTCAGAGGACCCGTTGGCGTCCGTCTGCTCCACGAAGCGCACGTTGCAGTGCTCTTCCCAGATCTTGATCGTATCCCTGACAGCACTCTGCTTCTCTGGGATGTTCGCTGCACCTGGAGTAGAGAGGAACTTGTAGAGCAACACCTATGAAGGAAGGCTTGTGAGCATGTGGAAAAAGTGTAGCAAAAGAAGCATACCACCGTTCCTACGTCCGCACCGGTACGGTCTGTAAGCTTGTCATTCTGATATCCGATATCCCAGAGCTTGTCAGAGGTAGCAATAACAGCACTCATGGCAAGGTGAGAGTGCGGTACAGAGCTATCCTCGGGGAGGGGTACATATGGGGCTGGCGCACAGGCCTGGTCGGAGAGCACTTCGTCAGACATAGATGAAGTTATTGGTTGATGTTGGAGAAGTAGGACGCGAATTTCTTGTTGGGTCAGAGAGACAGTCGCAGTTGATCGACTATATACCCAGCAGACCCGGCAATTCGCATGGCTGTCTATCAGGCTGACCTGGAATCCTGACGTGTTTGTTCCCCTGGAATAATTGAGGATTTTCCATAAGTGCCCCCAATCGCAGCCTGAGCGTCGGACCAATATGATTAAATGACATACTCACCGTCAGAATGCAACAGTTAAGCTGTTGTACCATAGTTCCTGGGCGTGCCTTCTGTGAGCGAAGGTCTCGTGGATTTTCCCATCTGATGCTCACCCCCGCTGAAGTAAGTACATACAGCTTACAAGGGTCACATGCGCTTTACCTCCGTTCATTTCCGGGGTCAAGACGTGGAGTTACGGTAGTGCCGTCCTGATCGGAGCTTCCTCAAGCTTCAAATCCCAATCGAGTATTTCTTAACAAAGATACAGACAATGTACCTGTTACTCACAACATAAGGGGCCCTCCTCGCCAGGGCAAACCTGCATGGACAAACGGTTCGAGAACAATAGCGGGTAGCCGTTCTGGCTTGGCAAGGAATCGGATCACGATGACGGTTTCAATGTCAATGTCAATGATGAGTCCCGAACAACTGAGAGATTTCCCCGCTGACGGCAAGGCAATGCTAGTCAATGTTGACCCAAACCGGCGGATTATCTATTTGAACCAGTTCACGGTGGTGCATTACATGTATACTGTCTTCGCCCCCGGTCAGGCACCAAAAGTGATGGTCATATTCTGTTCCTTGCGCGCTGTCATTGTCGGTATTCAGCAGGTACATCGTTCTACCCTTCATCTATTGGATAGATGATGCATCGCACATGCGCCATACTGACTAAGTTTGACTTCGGGCGTTCCCGAAAGGTACGTACCGGTGATTCAAATTCATCCGAGTCATCGTTCATTGTACTATCTGCGCCAAGTTGTGGTTGTCAGTGAGTATTAAGCAGCTGTGTCCTTGCTTATTCTTGAGTATTGTCAATTGCAGTAACCTCTCTATTCGGAGAAACACTTCAGCCCGATCAAGAAACTTACGATGTCCTGGTCCGGATTCCGGAATAACAAGTTCAAATAGGAAATGAACATATCTTACAGTGGCTACTCGGAATCATTTGTTACATACTAAGGGGGTGTGTACCCAGGCTGTCTCAAGTTCCTGGCTTGAATTTTCAATTGCTTAGCAGGAGCACTCACGAACGTCCTCAGAAAACACAGTCACAGACTCACAGCATTGGTATTCTGTCTCAGAATGACTGTAAGGCAAGACTCCAGCTTGAGCAACTGTGCCCACCTCAAACTGCATCTGCCTCGGATTCTTCACAGCGATTTGTTGGAAAAGGCATTTATGGTACTGAGTGCAGCCATTTGAACCAATCAACCCGTGATGTATACATCCGTGTTAGGACACTTCCCACTGTCTGTCGCTCTCAGAATAGCCACTGATCGCCATCTAGAGCATAGTTTCATGTGTGGAAAATACCTTTCTTAAACCGCAGCTGGGTTACAAACTTGAATACTTCTCACTCCCTTCAGCTTCGACTCTCAAGAACTCTGCATATTAAGTCGAAGTTATCACAGCCATTCCTAGTACTTCGAGACCGTGAAGAATGTCTCTCCCTGACAGTGGACCATATGCTATCATTTCCGTTAAGGAAAACTCGGAGGAGATGACACCAAGGGCCGGCGCCTCCAGCTTTCAGGATGGCAGCGAAACCAGTTCTATCACTGGGTATGCAGACGTCGACAACTACATTGTGGGTGATCCGTTCTGTCTCACTAGTTCAGTGAATCTGTACATTACTAGTATATCACGATAGCCGGCCATGTCTTATTTTCTCATTCTCTTGCGTCGACTTACAGTACCTGACTGTCATTCCTTTGCACAGTGGACCCTCGAGAAGATTCAAGGAGAAAGCAGAAAATATCGTGTAACTCTGCAGACAGATTTGTACCGGTGGAACACTGTCGGTAGAGGTGGGGGAGTGATCTTATCTACCAAGATTTCCCCGGCTATCTGGCTGATCAGCCCACATAGCGAGGATACCTACACGTCAGTGGACTCCTTCATCACAATACGATCACTACCTGACATTCTGATGCCTGACAGCATCCATACCGTTGGTGACGAACCTAATGTATGGACGTTGAGCGGCCTCGATTCCCAGTGTCAGGTGCACCATCTAGAGTCCATTTTTGTACGGGAGAATGATGTGTTCCATATAGATTATGCTCCGTCCCCTTGTCGAATCAAGTGAGGACCAGTTATGGCGGATCGTACCTCTAGGACCATCAACGTGATCTATTGAAAGGGTGTGTATTATGAGCCTAGCACATGCTGGTCTGCAACTTATTTATTCAAGAGTTCGCAAATGGTGTAAATTTATAGCGTGGAACAGGCCGGCTTGTAGCTTCAGTCGGAATGAATGAATATTTAACTTGGATGCCAATGGGACCGAGACAAGTTGAGAGTCAAATCAAGCACACTGCGTTGTATCGAGCGTGATGTACTTTCTGATAGTTGGCCATCCAGTTCGGTCAACTCTGTGTAATGAACTGTCTAGTCAATTCAACTGTCGGAAACTTGGTACGCCAACTATCGGAACTAATCCAGCTTAACATAGGGGACGATCCCCGAGTCAGGTCTTTTTTTCGGTCCCACAGCGCCACACTTAGAATCCACCAGATTCCAACAGGAGACAGAGCCCGCAACCAGCCTCACTGGCAAGCCACATCATCTCCCTTCATTCCATATCTCCCGTGTGCACGCACACACGATCATGTAATGACCAGAAACGTCCTCGCTAGGACCTACTAATTCATATGATACGTACCAAACACTAACCAATAATTCCTCACGGTAGTGACATGATTGTAACCACATGTAATTGTCCAGCATGAGGTGCACACCTTACCGGGTACTAAACAAGGATGCCAAAAAAAAAGTTTCGTGTAGTCATAGGGTCTCGTTACATCGTAAAGATGCACCAGCTTCATTGGATGTTCGTTTGCTCAGATCGCATACATTCAGCAGCATAACATTGCACTTCCTCTTTCTCACTCGTGCCATAGCATTGAGCACAAGCCGCAAGTGGTTCATTCTCATGTCAATACCAGCATGTAAGGTGGAAAGACACCTTCCCGGTACAAAATATGGCCTAATCACTAAGCCGCATGGCCCTGGACGTCTGGACTATTATTCAATGCACAGGATTCGGACCCACGTCACGGCCAATGTCAGACAATGGGTACTTACGATCACGAACATTATTCCAGACCATCATAAAGGCACTGCACTCACGGGCAGGTAAGCACTCCCATCCGGAATGAGGTGGCAGATATTACACTCTGTCTAGAGTTTCGTAAAAGTATCTTCATCGTGGTGCTCCAGTGGACTACGGACAAATAATTAATGTAGGACCTTTCTTATGAACCTCCGTTCAATGCTTTTACTAGTACTTACTTAAGTTTGGCCGAGATCGTGTTATCACAATCTAATGGTAACCTTTTTACCCACAGGAATATGCCGAATCTGAGCAATCAGACCCTGCATACATCACCGCGAATGAGTCCAGACTTGGCTCGGGAAATCTCGACTGGTGCCTCACAAGAGCAGTCACTTCCCTGGACGGAAGAAGAAACTGTGGTGGGTGAGACAAGTACCTGGTGAGATATGTGAAGCAAGCGAATTGAATAGCACAGAGAAGGATCATGACGCTCACACATTTGCAAGACAGACCCTGACTGCCGGCGACTCTGTCAATATGTGTGTAAAAGGAACACCTCCCAGAACAAAGGATCTCACTTACGGAAGGTACATCAGCCTCTCAAGCTACCTGAAGTCAGGGAACAAGGAACACACCGAGCCCCGTGCTTGAATGTAGCTGTCATGATGTGCCAGGTGAACCAAGTTACTTATAAGGCAACCGGCACGCTCCGAGGGCATGTCCGCGTCAATGTCAGATCATGAGAAGTGATCTATGCAACAACTTCTTATTATCTCCACATCTTTGATCCATTAGTCACCAGATTTAACCACATGGATTGACAAAAAGGGCTCGTGAGGGCTTCGATGTAGTAAGCAGTATTGTGCCTCTTATGTGTCGATCCACTTAGTCACTTTGACGACGTGGGAATGAACCAGTTCATGTTGTTCGTAGTCGCCGACATCCTAGGTCGAGGCCTTGGTTCGCATTGTGAACAAACTTCAGCTCAGTGACCGGATTCCCGGGAAGCGCACCTCGAATGTATATAAGCAGCATCAGGCAAAGGTCAGTGAAACTCACCCACGTTTGCTTTTCACAGTTTTTCACTCATCTCATCTGATCATCAACCATGACCAAAGTCACATCAGTTGCGACCAACTGTGAACACAAGTTTTTTCTTCGTCTTCGTCTCTCAAGCAATGCTGCTGTGGGTGAAAAAGACACGCGCTACGTCGCCATCGAAGAACCAAGGTTATGGGCTAATGAGAAGGCGAGTAGCCTCCTGCTGCACAGGACCAATCTAACTTCGTCTCGACACAGATCATCAAGTACTGCTTTTTGTCTCAGACAAACGAGGACAAAGCTGAGCTTGCTCTACCCTCTTCGCCCGACGTCAAGCTCGTGGCAAAGATGGACTACGTGACCAAAGCGATGAGGGTATATGAAAATTATGCCAACATCAAGTTCGAGCTCGCGAATCAGCT
The DNA here is from genome assembly GCA_038094695.1 of Chiua aff. virens. Taxonomy (NCBI): domain Eukaryota; kingdom Fungi; phylum Basidiomycota; class Agaricomycetes; order Boletales; family Boletaceae; genus Chiua; species Chiua aff. virens. The sequence continues at coordinate 5,682 of JBBPUM010000837.1, read as the reverse complement.
TGATGCCGCCGAGTTACGGATCTCCTTCCAGGAAGGAGAGCTCTGGACCGTCATCGGTACTGATGCCTTGCTAGTCCCTTCATCCGAGGCCACGGCCGACCTAGGTATAATCGACCCAGAGTCTACAGACGAGCATGCGGATGAGATCAACACCGCTATTGCCCTACATGCTGTCGGGCACATGCTGGGTTTATATCACGAGATCGACTCAGCTAGCGCTGCTGCAAAGGACTCACGTGATGGCCACGGTCTCTCCAACTTCCGTGCCTATGATGAGAATTCCATCATGAAGTGAGCCGATATCATACATTTTTTGGATAGCCTTTACTCACCTTTGGTTAGGTCGTTCGAGCATACCTCGAAAGGAGGAAATGTAACTTGCACCGCCAATCGTTCCCTTTCAGACAACGACAAGGCCTGGCTGAACCTCCATTATCCCAAACCTGAGATTAACAGACCCGCTGGGGAAGATACTTGGGTCTTCAAGAAGTCCCTTTCTCAGCTCCTTGGCCCGGATGCCAATTACATGAACTTTCTTCAGAGTGGCAACATCGCCAAGAGGCGCTCCCTTTACTACGAGTTCATCCATACTGAATGGAAGAAAGGTGGGGGAGATAAGAAGCGCTTGGCAGATGCAGGTACGTCCGCGTCTCAAATTTATCTTGTAGCTGTGATTCTGACCGAATCAGTGTTCGAGAAGGAAATGATGGAAGCGCTGCAATCTGCGCTTGAGAACTTGCGAAAGGATCCGGATGCGCGATTGGATTTTATAGCCCAAGACCGCACTCTGTGGGATATTACTGCGGCCCATTCCGCACCGAGACTCGTTCCCTCCTGGATGCGGGACGGTAAACCACTCGATGCCGTTCAAATTCAGGCCGGTATCTTCGAATTCTTCCGTGTCCTCGACCGTTCTCCATCCCCGGTGCTGCGTCGCTTCTTAACTTACCAACCAGAGGACCCGCAAGTCGCATCGTGGCTTGACGCGCTCAGAAAGCGCATGGGTGCTTTAGAGAATCAGATAGGCGAGGCGAAAGACGAAGAAAAAGCTCCCATGGAAACGGAACTTTCGTCCATCAAGGGCTTGTTGGTGAATGATAGGACTCCCGAGCAAACCAAGGCTCTCGCAGAGGCTGGGCTCGACGGACTGCTTCGCCACATCGAGAAGTCCATCCCTGAAGGCTCCGGCGTGACTATAGCCGACATCCAGCGGCTCCTCACTGTGATTCCGATGATTGCTAGTAGTGCTGGAATACTCGAACCACTCCTCGCGATGGACGATAATGGAATGGTTCTTCCTGACGGCGTACAGCAGGGTATCTGGGGTGCTATAGCAGGCGCGGCTGGTAAAGCGTGGGATGGCATCAAAAAAGTGCCGTGGGGGCAGGTTGTCGAGACAGTTGGAAGCGTCGCGACCACAGTGGCGCCATTAATCTTGTGAGAGTTGAATAGTGTAACAAGGCGACACAATGTTACCTCTGTTTTTGAGTTCTTGTTCCTGTACTAATCTCAACGTAGAATAACGGCGTCGGCTCGCTTCCTAGCCATGCCAACTTTTGATGTACTTAAATATCAGTGTGTAGAAAGCAGAGAATTGTTTACTGGTTTCGGGTTGATGCCACTCCGGGTCAGTGACGGCCCGATCAACTTTCAAATTCTGACAATAACTTCAGATGCAACATTGACACGTGGCGGTAGGCATGCTCTCTCCGGATCGATTTGTGACGCTAGTGCCAGTTACTGGCGATGGATTCATCATTGGGGAATTTACACACTGCCACAAGCACTGGAAGGTACTCTATAGCTGGTGCCAAGATCATCACAGGCAAGGGGACAATTAGGAAATTTAGAAGATACTTGTTCAGGAAACAAGGATGCTCCACATGCAATGCGTCAACATACTGGTCGATTGAAGACCTGGCAACTAGTACCACTCGTCACCCAGGGCTCGGAGTCAGAAACTACAAAAGCCCAATCAATTGATCATAAGGTATACAACGGCCTACAAGCCAAGATACAGACAACTTCTATATTTCCAACTTTCCGCTCGCACAGGCTCACATCAATCGCTTCAATTCTTGACGCGCAGCCTGGAGCCGCTTCATCTTCTCGTGAATCTCTTGACGCGTCGTCACAACGCTGATGCGTTCTTCCAACATGCCCTTGCACCGTTCGTACCCTTTCGGCCCGGTGATCTCCAGTCCCTCCTGGATGACCTTGTCGATGCCCTTTTGTATGCCGAGCACCATTTCGTGATCAATGGCCATTGGGACCATGTCCGCGAAGCGTTTGTAGGAGACTACAAATACAATATGTGGGTCGACGTATGTCAAGGACAGCGTCTGGGATCGAGTCTTACCTTGAAAGTAGGCCCGAACACTCGCCATGATGTTCAACGCAGGCTCGACCGGGTCCGGTGGAAGAAGTTTGGGGAGGTCGGCAGCTGTGGCTGAGATCCCGAGTTGATTAAGACTTGCCAGGGCAGAGTTGATCGCAGCGTCATGGTCTACCGTTCGTGTGGTCTGCCGTCCTAGCTGAAGCTTCGTCACAAGATCCTTCTCGTCTCGACAGGCTTTATAATGCGCGAGGAACTTGTCTTTATAGTCGGAGTAGTAGTGCGTGTTGAGCGTAGTCGGACTGTCCTCGAGATCGAGGAGCCATTGAATCCTCTCTTTGGTCCTCTCTGCAGCCTCATCGAGGTGGTCGTTGACGATCATCCTTTTCCCAGGATGAGTTCGATAGCATTAGCAGGGTAGGAATGAGACTCACTGTATTGCTTGGTTCGCGTTCCCATTGCCCATGTGTGCGAAATGTTGATCGACAAGCTTCGCGAGATCTGCCTTCAGAACCGTGTATACCTCATCGAAAAGGTCCATCGCTGGTTCCTTCCACTTGCGCGTAATTTCCTTGATGTATGTGCACTGGACTACGAAAGGATAGTTGTCCGGGAGTTCTCGCGTACACGCACTGATGAAAATGTTCTATCCAGTCGTCGCATGGTAAAGAAAGGAAGACCTACCTTAGAGCACGTTGTAGGACTTCGTCGACGTAAATTTTATGGGAAACATAACTTCCCGCCACACAATTCTCTTCTTCGTGGGCCAAGAAATCAGGCTCCGGAAGTCCCTTGTCAAATCCTCTATGGTACGGGACGAATGCAGGAGCTGTCTTCCGTATGGCTATCTTGAAGCTTCGTTGATGTGGACGAATGGTCTGTAACAGTCCGTCTTCTTCGGGAGTGCCTTCGACACGGCGCTCAAGATCCCTGACGAAGCTTCTGAGGATATGGTGAACTTCGCCAACAGGATCGCTGGAGGGTGGTCGTGGGAGAGCACGTAATTTTGAGTCAGTCGCTTGAATTGCGTTGGACAGTTCCTCTTGGATCTTAGGAAGTCTGGTTCGAAGATTCCTAAGTGAAAGACAAGGGATAAAATGAATGGCCGTTAACTCACCTCTTCGCAATCAGCTCCGATAAAATGACGCTTAATCTCTTTATCAGGAAGCTGGTCCTCAAAAATTGCTGGTATTGGGATTCAAGAGAACACCAAGGCTGCGTCGAGCTAAACCAACTGTTCTCCTGACGACGTGCCTCTGACCATGTGATTCCTTTCGAAACATCTTGCGAAGAAGGTTGTTTGACACAGTACCAGTTGTTCGTTAGTGGTTCCGTTTCGTTCCGAAGGATCCTCAGCCACGCTTGTTCGTCGCCTCCTGGTATGCGATCGGGTTTCGTAAGGACGCCTGTAAAGCCATTAGTCAGACACGAGGAGGAACTGATGGGTGTTCACTCACCAACAGTCCTCTTCCCCTCTGAGTCATATTGCTTTGCCAGATGGTGTGCACCCTGATTTTCGAAGTCGGCTGGTGCAAGACAACCTCAGGGATATAAAAGTGACAAACAGATCAATGTACTTACTTTCACATGCAACAGTGAGGAGAATAACGCAACTTGGTCGCTCAATGTACGATGTGACCAAAGATTTGACAAGCTCGATGTCGCGTTCGTCGCCTGCCCTACCAACGCTCGCGATGAGACCTGGGAGATCCACGAAAGAAAGATCCGTGAGTTCAGGGCCACTGATCTCGAGTGAAACATAATTCTTGGAGAAAGATGCTTCGTTTTCATCATCCAACAACTCTTCCTCTCGAAGGTATTCCTTGGGGTTCTTAGATGGGTTAAGGATGGCTCGCTGAGCACGTCGAATGCGATCCTCGACCTGGGACTTAGAGGTAATTGGGTCGCCAAAGGCTACAACCTTAACGGGGATAGGGACACCCCTAGCATCGGTACTGAAGTGTAGCTTCACCAGACACTTCCATGGCGAGTTTGAGTGAGAAAGTTTGCATTCTGTCGGGCAACTGCGACATATTTTATGAGCATATAGTAAATTCGAAGAGGAACCACCTACCGGGTACACGTTCCTGAGGAACGAGGCAATGTGATGCCCGAGATAGACTCGATGAGCGAGGACTTTCCCGCACTCTGGTTGCCAATGACAGCAATCATGGGCAGGTCAATATCACTTTGTACTCTGTATGCATTTGTCGTCAGGACTAAAATTTCGATCGAGACGACAGAGTTCTATACCCGGTATCGCGCAAACGATTGATTAGCTGAAGCATGGCCTTTCTATTACCAGCATCTCCAGGGCCGGAGAGACCGACAGCCGCGTCGTTGCTTGAGTTATCAACCACGACCGCAGAGGGAACTCCGTCGCCTGGAGATTCTGAGGACAATGAGTCAGCCGTAAACATAGATGAGGCGGACCCGGAGCGGTGTGCTCGCGGGGCTGATGAGACAATGCTAGAATGCATGTGGTTGGAGAATGGGTGAATTTCGACGGTCCAGGGGCCTTCACGGAGATTTTATAGGGCAATACGATACGGGGTAGCTCCAGAATGCTGTACGAGTTGCTGTGGCGCGACTTCGTCGAATTTTCAAAAGGAAGCTGGAAGGCACTGCGGGAGGCCCACAACGCACAGCTTACGTCTCACGGACGGCATCCTAAGGGACAAAGAAAACAACAAAAAGGTACAACTTAGCAGTTTTATCTCCGTGCTACGAGGCCGGGCCCTACTCTGTTGCGAATCATGTCGCAGACTACTTGGCCGAAAAGCGGTTGAAATGCCATTCAGGCACTTCCGTGTTTCCATGGCCGCAATAGGATTCAGAAGTCCTCTTTACGAGTTCAAATGAATCAGAATCATGATGGCAACAAGTGATTGCTGGAAGTTATTACATACTTTAAGGGGGTGCCGCAGATCTGTGAACTCCGACGCCACCGTCGAGAGACGGTCTCGGACGGAAATACGACCAAAGGCGAGCCATGCGGTGAACCTTGAGCTTGTGTATGGCCTTGAGGCCGTTGGTCTGGCTAACCTCAAGAAGCAGATCAAAATTCCCACGACAATTTTCCATTGTACATCACGTGGAACCTACTTACATGATACACCAAGTTGCTCAGGAGGAATATATAGCGAATTTGCTGGCAATTGGAAGGTTCTACAAGCCCATTTTTATATCGTGGAAAATGTCTACTGTATGAGCAAATGAACCTTCCGTTCTAAAACTACGACTCTCTTTTATACCTAGATATGATATTATCATCTGCTTGGCAGATTCCGACACTTGCTAAATGTGAAATCTTGAACAATAGGGATGTTGCTTAACCTATATCCTGC
>JBBPUM010000836.1:0-12688 GCA_038094695.1 Chiua aff. virens | reverse complement strand
ATACGCTTATTCTTACTCGCAAGTAGCACTTCAAGACTCTTTCCATGTTGTGCATTCGCCTTGTCGGCGTTCGGATCGGGAAGATGTACACCATCCGACGCGTGTGACGACCAGTCGTCACCATCTGCATCGGAGGCATCATCGTCGAGACCACCAAACTCGACATACTGTTCGCAGGCGAGGATGGTCATTTAGAGGTTCACCTCCATGCATGCATCAACCCACCTTCAAAATCTCGAGCTCACGCTTGATCTCATCGTAATCCGTGTACGTCGCAAGCTTCTGCTTTAGCGCGCCAACTTCCACTTGCAACTCTACCCTTTCCCTCTCATCTCGTTTCGCACCTTCTTCGTCATACCTTGCAATCTCAGTTTGTGCGACGGACAGCTGTGATTGTACAGAAAGAAGTTGAACAGCAAGATCTCCATTGGTTGACTCGAGGGTCGAAAGACGTGATTGGAGGTTCATTATCCTGAATAAGTGATTGAATATGGCATGGAGCCGAGCGATGGCACACGCACAACTCTGTATTCTCATTCTCTGCCCTCAGCGCTTCGATCTCGGCACGCAACTCCTCCTGTCATGTTTGGTGTGAAAAGGTAATAGTGGGCATCAGACTAGAGGATACGTACATTCCTCCCTTCCACAGCTGCGACTCTGCTATTCGCACGCTCCAGATCGGCAAGGACCATGTCAGCTTCGGCCAGTCTCGAGACGAGGTCTTGGTCGGCACGCGAGCTAGCATCCAGAAGACGCGCTTGGTTGGTCTCATTTGACAATCGGAGCTCACGAAGTTGTGACTTGTAGAGCGCGACTTGACGTGTCAAGTCCTGCTCACTAAGGTGCAGGCGACGAAGGCGACGACAATGAGTCTTAATAACAGGACCAACCAGCAAACCACTCACCGTTCTTCGTAGTTGCGCATACGCTCATCATAAGTCGCATTCAGCTCATTCTCCTTCTGCGAGACTTTGTCGGCGATCAACTCTTCCATCTATTTCGGCGTTACTGTCAGCACCCCACTCCACTCCCTGACCGAACACCCACCCTGCTCTCCAAGTTCTCTACCTTCCTCTTGGTGGTATCTAACGTGCCATTCTCTCGTTTCAACTCAGCATTCTCCCCCTTGAGTCGTGTGACCTCAGCCTTGAGCGCGTTCACCTCAGAGGTCAACGACGCGTTCGTTTCGGATGTGATCGTCTGTTCTACGACTGCCTCAAGGAGGGGATAAGGATCCGGAGCTTCTGCAAGGACTTTGTAAACATTGAGAAACGCCGACTCTGCAACTTTGGAACGTTTCGTGAGGTTGTCGATTTCTTGTTGGTAGGCTATATAGACGGGATAGAACGGATCACATGAGAACAAAAATGTGAGGATGCCTGACATGCGGCTCAACCGACGAACGCAAGAGACATACCCTTGAGCAGCCCCTTGAAAGAATTGAGCTTCTCCTCGTCCGGGATCTTCTTGAACTCTGAACACGGGTATGGGGTCAATGTGACGTAGGTGAAGATGGAGCGAAACGTACCTTTGGTGCGCTCAGCGAGTCCCTTGCGGCTAAGGACGTTCTCTTTCTGGTTCTCAACTATCTCCAGGCCCTGTGCGTCAAGGGTCTTTTGGAGCTCGTGGAGGTTGATGCCTGGACCGGTTGAAATGTTGAAGCAGCGTGCATTAATGGAGGAAACGATGGTGTAGTTTCAAACGGGGACGTTACAGACCGAAGGCGAGCGAGGGCGACTGCGTATGAGCGAGCTGTTGTAGCTTCAGTGGACGTTGCGCGCACCTTTCCACGTCACAAGCGCCCCGGAGAAGTTTTGCTGCTCTGTCGAGCCCATCACGGCCCTAGCTTAGATGACAAGACGGTGATGAGGGCACAGAGCCTATGAGTGCCCGGCTTGCTACGCGAGACTGAAGTTGTATGTAGTTGGCAGTTGTGTTACTACCCGAACTGCCAATTGCAATGTGTACAGGCTTGTGCGGACCCAAGTCACCCTATTCATGAACGATCCATTTCTACAGTCTTTTATTGACACTGGACCTGACTATGGTACATCACGCGTTGGAGATAGAAGAAATCCTCTTCACCATTTTCCAGCATTGCAATTGCATTAATATTCCACCTCGTATTCTCCCAGTCCCCGACAGAAACTTTATAAACGCTCAAAGAAGTGCCACTCGCACTCTTGCTACTCTGGCAAGAACATGTCGCACATTGAAAGAACCGGCTCTGAAGTTGCTCTGGAAAGAGCTACCCGACCTTTCCCCTGTGGTACGGTGTCTCTTGAGTCTGCCATCATTCTCTGCCATCCGCGTATGTTCGTTTTACCACCATTACTCGTCATAGCTGCTCATCTCGCCATCTCATATAAAGATTAATAACTTGAATGCGTACGCATTTCCCAAACTACTCGAGCAAGCAGAGTGGGATCGTCTTTGCACTTACACGCGTCGTGTCCGGTCCGTACTACGTTTTCCCAATGGACTTGACAAGGATAGCGCCAGATTCTTATGGTCCCATTCCCTCCCTGGTCCTCTTTTCCCAAACCTCCGTCGCGTGGAATCTGTTTTGACGGGGAAATTGCACGTATTCCACTGCCCCATGCAGCCTCTCATGTCTGTGGTTTCCATTCATGTTTCATTTCCGCCTCTCCAGAGTTCGCGCAATTTACAAAACTGCCCCTTGAGTATTCTTCCTGCGTTGTTTCCAAATGTGGAGGAGTTTTCGTGCAGCGATCTGGGCCCAGCGAGGTTGTCCTAGGTTACATCTGTACCTGGCTAAAGCTTCGAAAACTGGGTTGCAGAACCATCAACTTCGACATAGACGGTCTCACGCTCCTTTCTTACCTGGTTGTGTTGACCAAACTTTCCTTCAACACCAATGGACTTGAGTCAGTCCAGAAACCCCCCGAATTGCTTCTTTTTTCTAACTTGGTCTACTTGAAAATGGCTGGTTCGAACCCGGTGTTATTGCCCGTTTCTTTGCCTACGTTCAGCTCCCTATTATCACGAAGCTCAACGTCTCCGGCACTGAACGTGGTATTTCCACTGATATTTTCAGAACCTTCCTAGTGAATGTTCAGACAGCTTGTGTGGGTTGCTCCCTCAGGTCAATGCGGGTCCAACTTTGTTGTAGTCGTTCGGGAACGAATACATACCGGCGCCAACATCCTGATCGTACACTCGAGCTCAACCACTTGCAATTTATCACTGGCTTCAATCACCTTCGCAACGTACTCATTGATGTTAATTTGAACTTGACCCTCAGTGACGACGCTCTCTTGGGGCTGGTGTCGGCTTGGCCGTATCTAGAAGATTTCGCTATAAACCCGTTTTCTGGTTGGCAAATGCCGGGTGGAGTAACATCGATTGGTCTGCTTCGGTTTCTCCAGGCATGTCCATTACTGCGTGGGTTCGCCCTTGCCATCGACACACGGGGTTATGTAGGACATTCTTCCAATCGGTCACTGGCGCACATCACGACTCCAATCTTACTTGATATCGATTTCATCAACTCTTTCATCGAAGAAGAATCGGTACCAGCTATGGCTTCTTTATTAGCTGATATTGAACCTTCCCATGACTTTGAATTCATCTATGGGTTAGAGGAGGACGAGCCCCAATGGGAAATATACGACGAGCGATGGTCGAGGGTTCATTATTTGGCTCGCGAGGCCATCAAACTTCGCACGCGGGTGATTCTCACTTAATTCTAGTCCATTCGTGCGCTGAGTCCTGATATTCCCAAGTCCTAACGAACCAGATGCGAAATCTTGACGGTCCGATTGGTAGGCTTTGTTGAGGTTTGCAGCAGGTAGAGCCACATGATGCTACTGAACCTCAGATTCCTTGGCAGAAGCTGTATGCTTACTTCGATGTGAAATTCATGAAGGACCTGTCATATTTGTTTTTCAATTGGTGTCCATTTTATTGCACAGTTCAGGATTGATGTCCACCTTCGACCGTCTTCTGATAATTGTATGCCCATACCATGTTATGTAACGGCGTCGTCACCCGTGACACTATACCGTGACCGTGACTCGATCAGACGTACTTAGACTCGAACTCCCAAGGTCAAGTTCAAGTTGGAGTGCAGTGTTCCGAGAATTTGAGTCCAAGAGGATGCATCATGCATTAGAGATACAAGAGATTGTTTTCAACATTTTCGGGCATTGCTCTCGATCCCCACCTGGCCTTCCAGAGGGCAAGGACAGCCAGCCTCTTGCCCTTTGCGATCTAGCTGCTCTAGCTAGAACATGCCGCGCATTCAAAGAACCGGCGTTGGACTTACTCTGGGAAGAGTTGCCCGATCTTTCCCCTCTGGCACGATGTCTCCCGGGTTTAACATCCCCAGGTATTGGGACTAGCAGCGTACGTTTGCGCCACCTGTCATGCATTCATGGTTCGCTAATCCCGTGGCCTTATCAAGAGCAGTAATATATATGCATTTTGCAGACCGCTCAAGCAAGAAGAGTGGAATAGTCTTCGAAGTTATACCCATCGTGTCCGGTCCATACTTCGCTTTTCCAGCGGACTCGACAAGGACAGTGCCAAACTATTATGGTCCTGTTCCGTCGATGATCCTCTTTTTCCAAACCTCCGACGGGTGCAGTACTATTTCGACCAAGAAAATGTGTATATCCCACCGCACATGCGGTCTATCACTTCGGTGGTTTCCATCCACATCTCACATCTGTCTTACCGGAGTTCGCTCACTTTACAAGACCGATTCAGAACCCAGTCTCTTTCCGAGGTATTTCCAAATGTGGAACAATTTTCATACGAAGGACACGGCTTGGTGGACAGTCAGTGTGTCTTAAGTTGCATCTGTGTCTGGCGAAACCTTCGAAAACTATATTGCCGTACCATTGCTTGGATATGAACGTACTTGCGTCTCTCTCTTGCTTAGCTATGTTGACTGATCTTTCATTCAACACCAATGCACCTGAATTCGTCCCGTACGCTCTCAACAAACCGCCTCTTCTTTTCTCCAACTTGCGCTGCCTGGAAATAATTATTTCAAACCTAGCCTCCGCTTCCCATTTCTTTACCAGTGTCCAACTGCCTACCATCACGCAGCTCTTTGTCCATGGTAACGATCATAATACTTCTTCCGGGAGCTTTAGAACCTTGTTGGCGAATGTGCAGACAGCCTGTATTCGTCACTCCCTTACGTGGCTGAGCATTACAGATAGCTTCTGGGGTCCGGCGCCCACAAACCGGTCTCACTATCCTGATCGTACATTCAATCTCGACTACTTGGGACTTCTTACCTGGTTTGGCAATCTTCGGAAGATATCCATCACTCTCCATTGGAACGTGACACTCAGTGACAACGATCTCTTAGAAGTCGTGTCGACTTGGCCTTGTCTAGAGGCTTTTTGTATAAACGCGTATTCAGGTTGGGGAACACCAGGCGGAATCACCCCGAACGGTTTACTACGGTTTCTCCGGGCATGCCCATCTCTCCGTCGTTTCTGTCTTGCCATCGACTCTCGATGTTACACAGAACATCCTCCCAGGTTACCGACGGACACTGCGATGCCACCATTAGATGGAATCAATCTTATCGATTCTATTATCAAAAAAGAGTCTATAGTAGCCATGGCTTCTTTCCTTGCAGATATCGCGCCTTACCCCGACTTCAAATTTGAGCATGGCTTACGGGAGGAACGTCACCCCCCGAGCCCGATCAGGGCGTTATACCGTAGGCGCTGGGGAACAGTATACTCTTTGGCCAATCAAGCCGTCCGCCTCCGTTATCTGGGTGATTTTTCTTGAATTTTGATTTGTTCCAATAGATCCTGACATTTTCCCGGGTATAGGCAAAACACCCACTTAGCATCCAGCTATTCGTGAAATATGTATGTGAACTGTTTATGTCCCATTCCCAGGTTGGATATGAAACCCTGATACGGACTGTCATAAGCTCCATTAAGGGCTGCGACGGACTCGGGAATAATGCAGGTTGCCCGAAGAGTTCGCCTTTGCCTTCGAGGCTCATGGTTCTTGTAGCGCTTTCTATTTAACCGCCGACTACATTGAATACCTATGAAATAGAGACTATGAACAAACACTGCCTATAGCGGGCACTATCAGCCAATGAAGTAAGTGTAAGTATTCCATAACCGTTATTCATCCCCAACTACAACTATGCTCTTTCCAATAAACGCCCCCTCGAGGAAATTACTGAATGCCACGTCAGCATTCTCGAGCCCTCGTGTGACGTTCTCCCTATAGATCAACTGTGTGAACGCAACTTGTGCAGGAACTTCTTGTTGGAAAGTCTTCAAATACTTTGCAGAGAGGAAATCGGTATGCAGTCCGTTGATTGATATTCTCTTCATCAACACGTTGAGCAAGTTCTGCGAGATTTGGAGTACTTCAGTTACCCTTTATATGATAATATGAATGAGTACTGACCGAAATTGGTTTGGCTGACTCAGACCCGCCGTACGCGGAAATCATCCCAGCTACCTACAAGACATGAGCACAACAGTTTAAAATATCAGGAAAAAAACTGACAATGATTCGAGCGTGAATCGCAGCCGCATCTAGCGCAGCTTCCAGACTCTCACCCCCAACGTTATCCCAGTAGCTGCGCCTACGATCAGAATCCACCAAAATATTCAAGTGGGTGGCTTACACGTCAACAGGACCTTCTTTTTCCAGGACCTCGGACGTCTTCGTAGTCTTGTAGTTGAAAGCCACATCAGCACCCAACTCCCTCAGAAATTGGACCTTGTCGTCTGATCCAGCAGATGCAATGACTTTCATTCCATCCTGCTTGGCTAGCTGGATTACGAATCTAACAACCTTGCGTCAGTATCCACACTCGTGGTTCCAGTATGGAGGGCTCACGAGCCCACGGCACCAGCACCACTAGTGACAAATGCTATTTCTCCCTGTGCGATCACAAGATAAGTATGCTGTGGACTTTGGATATATTCTGAGCAATCCCACCTTCTTCGCATGTGAGTATTCCTTCCAACCAAAGTATGCGGTCTCGCCTTTGATGCACCATCGGAACAGGTATGAAAATAACTGTGGTACCAGCAGCTCACCAGGTAATCCGGCTACTCCCAAAAAGACACTCCACGGGAGGTTGTACTCGTTGTGTATCTTTTTGAAGGACGGCTGGTGTTGTACTGAATATTCTTGGAACGCTACAGAGCATTAATTGCCGTGAGCTTGAGCAAACACGCGGTCATCGCTCGTACTCACGGTACAGTCCGTGCAGGTGATCTCCGACTTGAAAGGCCGGGTTCTCAGAACGGAGCACGACTCCAATTCCGTAAACTTCAAGCCTGCGGACGGCGGCGCTAAGTCAGCTGGCCAATCACATTCAAGAGAAACTCTCACGGTTCTCCGATTCGGTATCTGTTCTATGCAGCATGCAAAGAGAGTCAAGTGCGATCTTGGAAAATGACGCGAAGGCAAGCTCACGAGCATGAAGGGTTTCATCCTGGCGAATACATAAGGTTCCAAGGACAAAACAAGTGTCTTCAGCAAGGCACCTCCGTTCAAAGGGACGTTATCCAGATCAATCGTTTGACTAGAGTCGAACCCTGTTGTCTGCCCGGGGACAGGTAGACCTGAAAGCAGATGTAGCACGACCTGGTTAGATATGCTTTCCTGATCCATTGGCTCACATTCACCTGTAGGGAATTCCTTCAGAAGGATGCGCTTGTTGATGATGGGGGTCATTGGGGTTAATTGTCACTGTGCTTCGGAGTTCTGTAGAAATCCAACTCATCCTCGATGCATTTTATACCTGAAGATGACTGTTGCGAGTCTGCGCGGTGACAAAGCTCCTGCTTGATTCATCAGCATCATATGCAGGAAGGTGACTTTACAGTGACCGGGAGCAAAATGCAATAAGATTCGCAAGAGTATCGTCATAAGCAACTTGAAGATGTTATGAACTTTTCAAGATATCCAGCGTGCGCACAGCAAACTAAACGTTTGGATCAGTTACGGCTGAACATCAGAGTATGATTCGTTTCCCGCGACTGAGATCACTAAAGTTTCATGGCTGCTCTGCAAGCTTGAATGGTTGGTTCAAGTTCCAAAAAGTATTAAAGGCTCTTTTGCCTGAGCGTGACACTGTTACGCAAACATCATCGCGGGGTTTGTTGACGTGACTCGGTCAACATACTTGCGATCAATTTGTCACCCACTGGCAGTTCAGCGACGATGTCATACTACTGCTTCAAATTTATCTCACACAAGCATGCGAGCCGAGGGCGTTTGCCACTTGGCCGTTCTTCTTCGCCGAGTCCCCGACCCTCGCAGATGGGCCTTATTCAAGTTTCTGCCTACACCTCATCCACTGGGGGGAATTGAGTATCGTACATCCTAATATTACACTGGCACCTGATTCTCTCGTAGGGATTCTATGGAAGTAGCACTTTATATGACCCCGTGCGGCCAGTGTTTAAATTTCCCTCCCTTGGATGCTCTCAGGGCGAACACATCCGAAGTTGTACATAAATTCAACATCAAACCCAGCTGTTGTCAAAATCACTGGATCTCTGTCCATTTTCTTCGAAGTGGTGCGAAAATGACAACTCGTTATTTGGTGGGAGGACCTAGCTTTAATCTTGCTTCTGCTTGAACTCTGAACATGAGAACTGCGTGTCAGGACGGTGTCAATACGCCTTTCTTCGTGCGCTCTGACTGAGGACGTCCTCCTTCTGGTTCTTGTCATAGGGCTTTGTGCATCAGGGGCCTTTTGGAATTTGTGAGGGCTGATGCGTGGGCCGTTGATATGTTGAAGCAGTGCGTAGTGGAAAGATGGCACGTTTCAGACAAGTATGTTACGTGTCCCGGTCATTGACTGACTTGGAAGGTGAGCGAATGCGACACCACATCGACGAGTAGCCATAGCCTTGATGGACGGCTAGGCACCTCTCCACGTCACGAGCATCGCGAAAGCTCCTTTCACTCCGTCGAACTTATCATGAGGCTGGCCCGGGCTTAGATGAAGAGACGGTGATGAGAACGCAGGCTCAGCTTATAAGTACCTGGCTTGCTATGGCCAGAAAGTTGTAAGCGTAATTGCATGCAGTTGGTTAGCGGTTGTTAGTTGTATTACTACTACCTAGATTGAGGGCTAGAACGGTAAAGCCATCGCACCTCAAGCTTCAAGCCTCAAGCTCAATCCATGTCTCTCATATTAGAAAGGTGTACTCGGGAATAAAACAGGTTGTTGGAAGCAGGGACCTGTATTTTCATGATTGTCATACTACTTTCCGCTCTGCCGCTCTACCTATATTGGATATCGGTGTAATACAGACTGCAAATAATCAGTACCTATGACTATTCGCCAACACACCAATGAGTGTAGGTATTTCAAACCCATTATTCATCCGCGACTACAACTATGCTCTTTCCAATAAATGCCCCCTTGAGGAAATCACTGAATGCCACTTCAGCATTCTCGAGCCCTCGTGTGACGTTCTCCCTGTAGATCAACTGTTTCGACGCAACTTGCGCAGGGACTTCTTGTTGGAAAGCGTCCAGATACTTCGCAGAGAGGGGATCAATGTGCAGTCCATTGATTGTCATTCTCTTTGTCAACACGTTGAGCAAGTTCTGTGGGGTTTAAAGTATTTCAGTTACCCCTTACATAGCAATGTGAATGAGTACTCACCGAAATCGGTTTGGCCGACCCGGACCCGCCGTACGCGGAAATCATCCCACACACCTACAAGACATGAGCACAATAATTGGAAAATGACAAGAAAAAAACTGACAATGACTCGGGCGTGGATTGCAGCCGCATCCAGTACAGCTTCCAAACTCTCACCGCCGACGTTATCCCAGTAGCTACGCCAACAATCAGGATCCACTAAGATATTTAGATGGGCGGCTTACACATCAATAGGACCTTCTTTTTCCAGGATCTCGGACGTCTTCGTGGTCTTGTAATTGAAAGCCACATCAGCACCCAACTCCCTCAGAAATTGGACCTTGTCGTCTGATCCAGCAGATGCAATGACTTTCATTCCATCCTGCTTGGCGAGCTGAATCACAAGGCTAAAAGATCTGTCAGCATCCACACTCGTGGTCCCGATAGAGAGCTTACGAGCCCACGGCACCAGCACCACTGGTAACAAATGCTATCTCTCCCTGTGCGGTCACAAGATAAGTATGCTGAGGACTTGAGAAAGATTTTGAGCAATCCCACCTTCTTTGCATGTGAGTATTCCTTCCAACCAAAGTATGCAGTCTCGCCTTTGACGCATTATCTGAGTAAGTGTGAAAATGACTGTAGTGCCAGCATGTGTACCTTTGTGAAGGATGGCTGGTGTTGCACCGAGTATTCTTGGAACGCTACAGGGCAATTGCCGTGAGCTTGAGCAAACACGCCGTCATCATTCACACTCACGGTACGATCCATGCAAGTGATCTCCGACTTGAAAGGCCGGGTTCTCAGAACGGAGTACGACTCCAACTCCATATACTTCGAGCCTGTAGATGACGACGCTAGGTCAGCTGGCCAATCACATTCAAGAGAAATTTCTTACGGTTCTCCGATTCGGTGTCTGTTCTATGTGGCATGCAAAAGAGTCAAGTATGGTCTTTGAAAACGACGTAGAGACAAGCTCACGGGCATGAAGGGTTTCATCCTAGTGAATACGTATGGTTCCAAGGATAAAACAAGGGTCTTCAGCAAGACACCTCCGTTCAAAGGGACATTATCCAGATCAATCATTTGACTAGAGTCGAACATTGTTGTCTGGCCAGGGACAGGTAGACCTGAAAACAAAATGCAGCACGACCCGGTCAGATATGGCTTTCCTGATCTATTGGCCCGGGCTCCATTCACCTGTCGGGAATTCCTTTAAAAGGATACGCTTGTTAGTGACAAGGGTCATTGGGGTTAGTTGTCGTTGTGCTTCAGACTTCTGTAGAAATCCAGCCCATCCTCAATGTATTTTATACCTGAAGATGACTGTTGCGAGTCAGCCCAGTGACAAAGCTCCTTAGTCTGTAGTAACGTTAATTCGTCAGCATGATTTGCAGGATGGTGATTTTACGGTGGTACTGCAGCACTATGCTGCATTAGATGACAAAATGTAACGAGAATATCATAAGCAAGATGATGAGAACTTATCGAGATAGCCGCGCACAGCAACTTTCGGAGTCAATTACTGCTTTGCAAGCTTGAACAGTCGATTCTGGAGTCGGTCAAGAGTATTACAGGTTCTTTCGCCCGAGTATGACATTGTAGACAGCAGACATTATCGTGGTTTGTTGACAACATACTCGTCCAATTTCCCAGTGTTCAGTGGTTTGAAAGCGGTGATGCTTATATTACCGCTTATGTGGTCGCTTCAGAAGCTTCTGAATCAAATCATGAATTTATCCCATCACGATCACAAGTATGTGAGCCGAGGGCATTCGTCACTGAGCCATTGTTCCTCGCTAAGTCCTCGGCATCCGCCTCTCACAGACAGGCCCAATGTCTACCTATACCTAATCAGCTGGGCGAGAAAAATGACGTACGTAACACCTGTTTCTCTCTCTTTCTCTCTTCTGCCTTTTCTTCCTGTCTCTGCAACTCGAGCCTTGGCATATGGGTCTAATACCCGCCTACTATGGCCAGCGGACATGCATCCACAGTGAACTGCATGCTCTATCTTGGGTTCATGGTCACTTGCAGATGGCGTGAGAGTTCTATGGAAGTAGCATTCAATGATATGTCTCCCCGTGTGGCCAGTGTTTTAATCCCCTTCCCTTGGACACTTTCAGGGTGGACTCATCTGGAGTCGTACGTAGACTCAACGAACTCGGTTGCTGTCAAAATCACTGAACCTGTGTCCACTTTCTTCGAAGGGGTGGTGCAATGCTACATCAAATTCCAATAGGTGAGTGAACGGCGTCGTGTCTGGGGTAGTATGAAAATGACAACTCGTTGCTTGGTGGGAGGGCATACCATACCCACCTTCAACCTTACCTCGGCTTGAACTTTGAACATGAGGGCCGCACGCCGGGATAGAATCAGCGTACCTTCAAGTTTCTTTGTGTGCTCCAACCAAGGACGTCATCTTTCTGGTTTTAACAATCTCCAGGCCTCATGCACCAAAGGTCTTTTGGAACTCCTAGAGGCTGATGCTTAGACTGTTGATATGTTGAAGTAGCTCACAGTGGAAACGATGGCACAGTTTCGGAGAAGGACGTTACGGGTCCTGGTCATTGACTGACTCGGAAGGTGAGCAAATGCGACTTTATATCAGCGAGTGGTCGTAGCTTCGATGGACGGATACGTGCACCTTTCCGCGCACAGCCTGAAGCGCCGTGAAAAGCTTTGTTGTTCGGTCGAGCCCATCATGAGGCTGGCCCAGGCCCAAGCGAAGAGACGACGATGAAAACACAGGCTCGCTTATGAGTGCCTGACTCGCCATGGCCAGAAAGTTGTAAGTATGACTGCCTAACTATTGTCAGTTATGTCACTGTTCAAACGGAGGGTTGGAACGGTAAAGCTATTGCGCTTCAAGCTCGAAGCTTGATCCATCTCCTTCACACTAGAAAGATGTACTCTGGAATAAAACAGGTTGTTGGAAGCAGGGTCCTGCTTTTCCATGATTGTCACACTACTTTCCGCTCTGCCTTGGATATCAATGAAGTACAGACCGCAAATAAACAGTACCTATGGCTATTCGCCACACACTAGCAAGTGTAG
>JBBPUM010000834.1:0-12729 GCA_038094695.1 Chiua aff. virens | reverse complement strand
TTCGTGGACGCGACGCGTCCGTCACAAACGCGGTGTGACAACTATCACGTGACGAATGACAATGTAACTGCACCGCCACAACTCCGTCAGTGATCGCAGTCCGTGTCTGACATCGACCACACCGTTGACCTAGCTGTTGGTCCGTGCGCATGATTTAAATAACATGGGAGGTAGTCCTCGTGTTTGATATTTCGTCCATATTACAACTCATACACATTCTTAGATTATGCTGTCTTTGCGATCGCCGACTTTGACCTCAATGCGTATGCCAACGCGGTGCTCGCTGGCGAAGTGTACCCCCCGTCCTCGTCTCAGGCAAAACCAAAGTCGTCGCTCTCGGTGCCAGAACCCGCAAAAGAAGATATTTCTGTGGCAATCTCCAAACTTGATATCGGGGTTGACGATGTGAGCAAGCAGATCAAGTCACTGGTGCGTTCCCTCTATGCCTGTTCGTCTCGTACTCAGCCAGACACAGGTCACAGCTCACCATGAAGACCTGTTACAGCACGCGTCAAACGCGAGCAAGCTGTCGGGATCCCTGGGGTCCGTCCGACGCGGACTCGAGGATGTCGAGTCCTCGATCGAAAAGTGGGTCCTTCTCTTGTCTATCGTTCTCTCGCGGTGATCTTATTCGGTACTGCGGACAGACTGCGTCAGAAGATTCGCATTCCATACGAGGCACTGCAAAGTAACGTCGTGCGTCTGCAGCGGATCCAACAAGCCAACGATGCGCTTCGCCGGACGGCACGATTCGCTGTGCTCGTGGGGCGTCTCCAAGGACAGATGGACGAATTGGCTGGGTATGAGCGCACAGATGTACTGAAGCCATCGGGAGATAACCAGGAAGACAAGGAACGTACGATCGCCAAGGCGGCGCTGAGCATTGCTGAATTGGGTGCGTGTGATGCGTTTATCAGGGTGCTTTATGTGACGGGCTGGCAGGTATGTTGCTTGACGGACCCGACGAAGGGGATGGGATGCATGCCCATCCAGGTGGCGAGGCGACGTTGCCGGCGCGCGCGAACAGTATTCCACTGCGTTTGGTGAATGTGGCGGCGTCATACGTGCCGTTTATTACAGACGCGCGGAAAAGGGTCGAGGGTGAGATGGAGGCGATGGTACTCCAGGGACTCGCTTCGTTGGTATGTTTGCAAACCTGTCGTACAAGAACCTTGACGAGAATGTTGATAGAACCAATCGTTGCTGGCGTCGTCGTTGCAAACGGCTTATAACTTGGGGACGTTGTCGACGTTGGTTGAAGGCCTCGTGCGTGATCTGAGCGGAGCAGTAGAAGAGCGTATTCAAAACACCTTTGATCTCTCTCGGATATCGAAAGAGATCACGCCCAAGGGTGAGTTCACTAGAGTGGAGAAGTTCTTCATTCTGAGAATGACACGATTGTAGAACCTCCACAGGCTTCACAAGGACTACTCTACAAGTCTCGAGTACGAACGGAACCGACCAACATCACTGCCCCTCAATTTGCGGCTGCACTGTGGACGAGACTCGAATCACTCGTGGAGGAAATGTCGGGATGTTGCATCAAGGTGGGTTTTTTTCCTCTTGGTATATATCCAGAATCTCACAGCTTTAGCATTGCGCTAGGTATATACCCTTGAGAAGGTGCTTAATCTCAAAAAGGACCCACTCAGCGGGGTAACATTCCTGGATGAGGCCCTTAAGGTTGGCATTGACATCCATGATGTCTCGGTGGCTAATCATTGGAATGTTAGGCGATCGACAATGTACCAAGTGCCGTCTTTTGGGCGTCATTGGGCAAGTCTTTGGAAAAGCACGCACGCGACGCTGCCAAAGGTTAGTGACACGCCGTAGCGTTGCCGAGAGGAACTACCAATAAACACAGGTTCAAGCTTCCTACAACAAACGCTGACTTCTGGTTATCCGAAGCTTCTGCGACTCTTCCACGAGTTTTTTGCGAGCATTGCCGTGCATACAGACACCGTGTACACGTCATCTTATCAGTCGTGTGTTGTCTCCAAGTTGTCGTTGTAGCGCTGCTGACGCCCCACCAAGTCCAGAAACGATCCTTATGCTTCGGGCACTTTCAACGTTCGAAGCCCTTTATGTCTCTCGTTCGTCTACGCGAATGAATGAGGTAGTCGCTCAAGCTTTTTCCGGTGGTTCTCGCGTGCCCCCTGGTGCCAACGAGGGCATTAATATCGTGCGCACCATTACCAATGAGCTCGACTCGGCACGTTTCGACCCCCTATTGGTGCGGGCAGTAGCTAAGAATGTGACGACGAGTCTCGACAACGTGGCTACCAGGGCCGATGCGCTGGTGAGGACTTGAAGAGCTTCACTTTGAGATGTTGCTAACGAAGTTGCATCACAGATCGTGTCAGACCGGTCCGCTGTGTCGCTGTTGGGACCCATGGCCACCTCTCAACAGCAGGTGAATGGACAAGTTGCCGCCTGTCTGTATCACTGTTGGACGAAACTGGACAAGCTGATGGAAGAGCATACAGAGGGTGTATCCAGTGTGATCATTCCCAGCATTACCGTACGTGAAGCCAGCCCCGTGATAGGATTGCCAGCTTATTCGTGTACTTGGTCAGAAAATCCGGAGTAGATATGACCATATCGTGGATCCCTTACTGGGCGCTATCAAAAAAGAACTCGCAGGCATCGTGTCACGGCTGCACAGACTCGACCTTCAAAAAGCGATCGACCCCATGTCAGGCATGTCTGGGACGAGTCTTTACATGAAAGACCTCGTCGATAAGCTCAATTTCGTCAAGACGGGCATTTTGACTAACTTTGCACCAGAGGTTGTACGACCTTGGTGAGTCTGCGTTACTTGAGTTCTTGCATCAGCTGACTCTGCTGGATAGGATACCTAGCATTGTCAAGTACGTCATCCGAGCATTTGTGCTGCATGCGTCGATAGCAAAGCCACTGGGCGAGAGCGGTAAACTTCAGTTGACGACGGACATGACCGAGCTCGAGTTTTCTCTCAATGCATTTTTGGCGGACCCTGGGTCACAAAGTAAACGGAGCGGGAGCGCCTTGGAGAACATTGGCGACGAGTACAAGATGCTGAGAGCTATACGGTGAGCCCTTTCCCTCTGTCGCATTTAAACGTTGCCTTTATCATGGTGCTCATAGACCATTACTGTTCCTCGAGAACGGGCTCTTGGCATCGCCAGAGCGCACTGCCGGGCTCACACCGCTAATTGTGCTTCATCACATCCTCGTACGATCACCGTTGCCACTGCCACACACACTTCACGGTTGGCAAGAAACGGAGTATGTACGCTGGGTCGACGAACACTCGGTAGAGGAGGCATTGTCGCTGATCGACAGCAGCATTACGCATTGGGAAAAACGACATGAGAACGGGGAGGACGAGACGGCGGAGGAATACGTTCATTTGGCACGCACGGTGCTTCAGACTGCACAACAAACGTCGTGATACGAGTAAGTATACATGATGTCATGTACATCTGTGTCTTTTGGGGATACTTGACCGCCCTGAGTTGACAACCGGTGACCCCGAATGCCAAAACAAAATTCTGTTATCAAGAGGATCGCAAACTCGATGTGGGGATGGTTCTTCATCGGAAAAAAATGGTATGAGATGTACACCGTTCGGACTAATAACACCACGGTACATGCCTTCGGAGTTAACAGATTGATTGGTTTCGAGTCGGCAGGAAAAGGCAGGGAAATCGCTCACCATCACCTTGTTTGTCCGAGGCAATCGTGCCACTCAGGCTACTGTCTTCAAGGAGAACATCAATCACGTATTGTGTCGCTACTTCGAGGTTCATCGAGATATGGCATGCGGCATCCGATCGTCGCAGCATTCCGCCGAACATAGTACTAGCAGTGTGTAAAACCCGCTCATCATTGCTGCCAGTGCCAGAGACCCCAACATCGCACTCAGTTGGCTTGTCTGTCCCTCAATCCCGGATCCTCTCGACTCCGAGCCTTCAGCACCCCACCATGGTGTATTCATTCTCCGGTCATCGCCCAAGGGCTCATTCGTCCGCCGACTGGTCGAGGTCACGAGGTCGACCACTGAACTCATTTGCGCCTTACCAGACACCATTAGTGTGTCGGCACCGGCACTGACCGTGGCGATATCATAGTCCTCAATTAGATCCGGCTAAGGTGCCAATGGGATGGGGCTGAGTGGCAGCCCGAGATCGGTTCAATGTTCCTGCCAGCGCGCCTTCGTCCAAAAGTGCCAAAAGTGGGACGAGTCAATGGTCATGCTGGGATGTGCCGCGCGGAGCGAGGCTAAGTACAGTGCACGGACGGGGTAGGAAGGGGTTTGGTGTGTATGAGGAGGGTAGGCAAGCTGCCCTGGCGGAGGTTGGTGAGATGTGGAGCAAGCGGTTTGGAGAGTACTAAGGGATGATTCTGCATATTTGGAACGGGGTGGGTCGTCGGTATGTGAGCCATGCGCTGCCTGAAAAAGAATGAATAGAGGCTGACCTTTCCGGCGTCGTTGAAAACAGAGCCTTTGCCAGCATTAAAGAGGCATCTTGGTGAAGGGAAAGTCCCGGCGTAATCGACGGGTCGGTGGTCCTGCAGTGTTGCACATCTACTGAAGCGAGTGGATGTAGCGTTGGAGGAAAGCGATGCTGCTTACCTCCTAACACTGCGAAAGCAGCACTGGCATCCATGGCTTCGCCGTCAAGTTTGAGGACCTAGTGATTGGCTTTCAGCCCACGTACTAGCGTTGCATCGTAGCTGGCGCTGTCACGAACACCACAGTTTGCGACTCAGACAGCGCGTCGGACGAGCGGAGTCAATATTACATTGCTACAAGACAAGGGGAGGAACATAAAAATTACAGCGCTTTGCATAAATAATGGCACCTGCGTGCATGTGGTGAAACCTGAAAAAGACAAGTATGTTTTACTCCTGTAAGTCTGCCCCAACGGTGGCCAAGTAAGTCTGAATATTTTCCTCGGCTGTGCCCGTCCAACTGGTCCCCTCTCCCTGGCACGCCTTCCATGTTGGCATAGAACGGGTTGCAGCTACAATTTCACCGATGACATCTTGAGTTAATGGTAAAATGACTTGAGTTCCACCAGAACCGCTAGCCTCCTGAGTTCCACTCCCAGATATAGCCGTCGTTCGAAGATCGCTAGGACTTCCTATAGACCGGCGGCTGCCTCTACTTTCCCCAGGTGGAGGCCTATGTCTCAGAGTGCCTGTGGTGGAGTCAAGAATACCGTCTGAATGAATCCAATCTTGCCATTGGTTCGGATCAGGTACTAACGGTGCGACAAGTGCAAAGGGATGGTGGCCACGCACACGCATTTCGTGGATGATGAAGAGCGTTGCGAACGGCACAAAGTCATCATCAGGGTCGAGAGCTACCGCTTTGCCATGAAATTGCTGAAGGGAGCTATCCTCAGCGTAGTTGATGAGAATGAACTTCCGTTCCTATTAGAGCATTTTCAGCACTCAAAGTTGATAGGTAAAACGGGACTTACATTTGGGAAGTAGCGTATAAAAAAAGCATAAACATCAAAGAGAACGTGATGGTTCCCACACATTAGAACACCATTTCGAGGTTCATGTTTTACCTGTTTTGCTGTCGGAGGAATCCATTCACGGGTACGTATCTTATTCCACTACCTTTTCTCAGTACACAATCTCGCCAGTCTCAAGACTCACCCACCAAGTTCCGCTCAGCCTTTGGGCAAATATAACAGTACTCAAGTGCAATGTCTGCTGAAAACCCGCAGACAATACAGCGGGGCTCCCCTAAGAAGACATCTCGATCGTCAATCCCTGTGTTGAACGCAGTGGTCGTGGATCTGCGTGAACACCGGTCTTCAAACACATAGCCAGCAGGTGGAGCTGAAGGAAGTGGGAGTTGAAACAAAGGGCTTAAAGGCGGCATGACGTGCTTACGACAAGTAATGAAAGATTAGTCTGAGTTTAAAATGTAGTACAGCCACTGATATTTCAACTCGCACTCTCTAGGACGGTATGAAGGAGGAAGAATGATCGGTGTAGTCCAACACAGTTTGGTTTGAATGGCCAGGCAACCCTGCTTGTTTATCTTGGGTGTACTCCATTTATTGGTACGGAGGACATACTCGTGTTGTCACCGATTGACGCGTAACACAGTGACTAGGATCCCAAACGTTGCAGAGCACCATCACGATTCACGAAAATACTCATGACTCGCCACGGTCGATGGAGTTCGCAACGGCAAGCCATGAGACTGACGTATCCACGGGTGTTAGAAACGTCTTCCTCAGACGCTGCACTCGCTTTCAAGACCGCCCGACATACACCGTGTACCGAACGCCATACTCGTCCCGGCCTCCGCCCGACGCCCGACACCGAAGTTGTACTGGGCGGTTAAGAAAGCCATAAGTCATCTCTTGGTATGGTGGATCAGTATGGTTCTGACGAAGACGACGAACCCGCATACCTTTGCACTTGCGTATGCGGTCACGACGTAGCGGATCACGGGGCGGACGCAAGCGTTGTAGGAAGGGACGAATTCTTGCGACGAGGTCGTCTGGCTATTTCCATCGACAACATGCTTCAGGCAAGTCTGTGTACAGAACGAGTTCCTCACAGCCAAATTGACTTCTATTGTTCATCTTAGGTTGGCAACCATCTTACTCCGATAACCGTCTTTGGTCGATATTAACGGACGGGTTTCACTCTTGTTCTGTGCAGGAAGTCGACAGGCTACTTGACTTTGACTACTCGGACGACAATATCTTCTCACTGAGGCAACAAATGAAGCTACCAGTGTCACTCGTTTCAAGGCGCTCTTCATCTATCGGTGAGACAACGTGTTTCCTACACCTTGTCCGCGATCACTTACAGCTAGTCAGAACACTCTTCATCAACTGAGCGAGTTCAGTCCCCTTCTTCCTTATCGAGCAATGATGAAGAACGGCCTACAAAAAGACGTCGATTATCACTCTCGCCACTCAGCGATGCCGATGCAGAAGAGGAAGACGAGGAGGAAGATAAACCACTGGCTGCTCAAGTTCCCAAGAAACAGCTCAAGTTCCCAAGAAACAGGCGTTCAGCATGCCGACGCGAAAATTGACGCAGAGAGCGGGGAAGAAGACTTCGAGCATGAAATCCAAGTCGCAATCTGCGCCCAAGGCCACCATGCAGTCCCAGTTGACAAGACTCGCCACTGGTGTAACTGTTGATGCAGGTCCAACGTCCATAGCTCATGTGAGTGATGTTTGGTCCATCCTTGATTTATAGCTCATAACGTACCTTCAGCCACCCACAAAACTGAAAAAGCAGCGTTTGTCGAGCTTCGGAAGGGTATCATTCAGGTCACAGCAGTTGAGAACGATGGCACCCCTCGTTCGCTGGTCATTCTCACTGGCTTGAAGACGCTCTTTCGGACACAGCTACTGATGATGCCTCGAGAACACATCGCCCGTCTTGTATACAACAGCAATTCCAAGACACTCGCCATCATTAAACGGGGATACAAGGTGGTCGGAGGAGTCTGTTATCGTCCCTTCCCTCACCATGGATTCGCAGTGATCGTTTTCTTTGCTACTGCCTCCGTCGACCAAGTTAAGGTGCGTCTTCATTTATCTCTATGTTAGTACTCTAAACATGCCCCAGGGATATGGAGGCATGCTTACGGACCGTTTCAAAGCGCACATACGCAACACATACTCGAACGTGATGCATTTCCTTACCTATGCCGACAACTTCGCTGTCATTTTCTTCAAGAAGCAAGGGTTTTCGAAGGATATCATTCTACCTCGATCCACGTGGGCAGGATACATCAAGGACTACGAGGGTGGCACGATCATGCAGTGTACTATGTTGCGCACAGTCGATTACCTTGACAAGGCGAACATCCTTGCGCAGCAGCGAGAGGCGATCATAGCAAAGATTAGGGAAAAGTCAAAGTCGTATATCGTCTATAAGGGGGTTTGGATCAGTTCCACGTCGCTCGCCCACCTTGCACTGGCAACAGCAGTGCTCACCGCTCATCCTTACCCGTTTCAGTGCATCTCTGGTCGTTCCGGCACACCACGAGGACCAAGCACAGTGGAGGCTTTCCCCTCAAGACTGGGCCACTGACTGTCTGTTCGGCATTCAGGTTACACGTCCGACTCACCAACAGTCATGACCTCGTCCGAGACTGGTTCCAGTCACACCATGCACACAGTCTCACACCTGAGGTTACCTCAGGTCCGAGTGAGGTTTTGAGACACATGACCCCCGGGTCCCTCGCCCCGTCATGTGCTTTTCCCATGCGCGTCCATGCCGACGCGTATTTTGCGCTCTTCCCCGCGCTTACCCCCCTCCCTCCCTAACGCTGCCTCAGGTCCGAGAGAGGTTTTGGTACCCATGACCCCTGGGTCCTTCGCCCCCTCATGTGTTTCCCCAATGCGTGTCCTTGGTGACGTGCATTTTGCGCTCTCCCCTGCGCTTACCCCCGTGCTTACCCCCTCCCTCCCTGGCGCTGCCTCAGGTCCGAGCGAGGCCGTGGTACACATGACCCCCGGGTCCCTCGCCCCGTCATGTTCTTTTATGATGTGCGCCCACGCTGATGCGTGCTTCACGCGCTTCCCCGCGCTTAACCCCCTTCCTCCCTGACATCGCCTCGGGTCCGAGTGAATATACCGTGCACATGACCCCCAGGCTCGTCGCCTCTCATGTGCTGCTCTGATGCACCTGCACAGCCGGCGCCAATCATCATGCCATGGGCAGTTGCACGCCCGGTCCACCTGGCCAAGGCACCTAGGCCTCAGTCTGCCCAGCTTGGCCCCTTCCACTTCCCTCCTGCTACTCGCCGGGTATGCCGCCTCGCAGCCTGCGTCGTCGGTCACTCCTAATACTTGGAGAGCAACTTACGCATACCCGGCACCTTGGGCTCTGTTCTAGGCCGAGGAGCGCTCCGCGCTCTTGCCCGACCTTACCCTCCGCTTCTCATCTCCCCTCCCCTCACTGGACCTCACAGCTCAAGGAGCGACATCCAAAGAGTGCAAGTTTAGATCCTTATAGTACTCGACAGGGGGGAGCGGTTGGACGCCTGGCGCGGCCACTTAGCGAGGTATTACGTTGTAACGCAGTCGGTAACTGATTTCGTATCTTGCATCAGTTCACGTTTGACGCCGCAGAGCGCTGAGCACAATTTCATGCATCGGTTGCTTGGGGATTTGAAAGCGTGGCCAAACGCATGGCCGTTCTTGAATCCTGTTAATGAGGAGGAAACGGTCGATTATTATGAGGTCATCAAGCAACCCACATAGAACCTTTCAGTGAAGACGGAAGCATGCACTGTGCCCTAGACTTGCAGCACAATAAACTTCATGACAGGAGTATACATGTATTTGTCTTCTTGGGAATAACAAGCCATAAGATGTAAGTAACAAGCGCCCGACAGCCAAACTTTCTTCTATCGGGGCAATCACAAACTCATTGTGGGGATAATTCCTCGTCGAAGAAAATGGCTGTATAAGGCACACCGTCCGTCCGGATAACGCCTCGGTACATCCCATCACAATTAAGTGGTAGTGCAACTGATCAAGAGAATGCTCAGCCTTGTGTATTCCACGGAACATTTTCAGAAATTGATTACCATTTCCCTGTCTGTCCACAGCAATCATGCCACCCAAGCCACCATCCTTGAAGAGATCATCAATCACATGTTGTGTGGCCTCTTCGACAGTCTCGTCAAGGTATTGCATGCGACGCGCTACTGTGGAAGCCGCATTCCGTCGGATGTAGTACTAATGTTCGGAAAAACCGTTCATGTCAGGACGACCGTTCGGCAAAGTAAGAACCACACTTGTGCCATACATCACCGTCCCCAGTTCCAGACACACCAACACCGCACTGGGTCGGTTTTCCTGTCCATCGATCCCAGGTCCTCTTGAGCACCCCACCCTGGCGCTCCCATTCCTCGGCCCAGAAGCCGCTACCCATGATTGGGGTATCACCAACACGTCCAACAAGTTTGTTGGTCCGCCCACCTGTCGACGTTACCGCGGCAATGCATCCCCGCACATCCAATGCCACAGCACCAACGGTGCCTTTAGGCATCAAATCGATCGACGCATCCTCCTTTGAGATGTCGACCACCGAGCCCACTTGTGTCATTGTTTCATCGGAATCGGAGTCGGAGCCAGCACCGTACTCGAAGTGTGAAAGGGAAGGCGGCTCGACGGGTTCGACTGGCAGACCGAGACCGGTTCGGTGTTCCCTCCAGCGGGCCTCCGTCCAAAAGTAAGACGGGTGGACGGTATCGATTCCGAGGTGCTCTTCCCCGAGGGTTTCGGCGGCCTCACCAGAGATCATTGGATGGGGTACGAGGCCAGGTGAGAGGTAGAGCCCGCGGACGAGATGAGATGGGTTCTTGGTGCGCGTAAGAAGAGTGACGGAACTGCCCCGACGGCTGGAGGGCATGGCAGGGTGTGCGGCAGGGGGCTTCGAGAGCATGATGGACGCTTCAAGTTCATTCTGTTGGGTCAGATGTGTGAGTAGGTACAGCTTCTGGCTGACGGCGAGCGGATTGAACAAGGATTGTTTGAGTTCAGACCTTTCCAGCAACATTGAAGACGGCACCTTTTCCAGCGTTGAAAAGAGGGCAATCTGCACAACAAATGTGAGCCATCGCTTTCGAACAGAACAGCGCTAGAAAGGTGCGAATTTGATCGGGGTGGTAAAGGTACTGACGTACCTTCCAAGACGGTGACAGCGGCCACAGCAGCATCCATAGCTTCACCTCCGAGCGCAAGGACTTGGTGACCAGCATTGAGCGCACGTGTCAGCGTCGCCCTGTATTTGGCACGCTTATCTGGAGTTGAGTTGTCCCGATTCATTGTGCCCGCGCCGCCATGGATAACCAGTACATAGTTCTGCTCGACCGTGTGGTTCCCTGTGCGAAGAATGTGCCGCTCGGCTGGAGGCTTTGCTCTAGAGCGTTTCTCGGCCATCGTGCGGGAGGTGGTCAAAGATGTTCACATGTTATCGCGAGTCTTATATAGACCCAGAGAAGGCGGCAGATCGCATCTGGCTAATTTGGGACCCGACAACAGGCAGTGTGGGGAAATTTCCATTCATACTTCGAGACTCAGGCAATGATTGATATTAGTAGCTAGTTAGTAGTAAGTACTAAAAGTGCTCAGGCTAGCCAGGATACCAGTACTAGTGTAGATAAGTGAATGATGTTCTACGTTGCAAAGACATACAGTATCCACAAAGAACCCGGCGGCGGCCGCCCGCCCGCGGGTATACAGTCTATTGATCGCCAGAGAAGGTTATCGCAGTCAAGCTTTGCGAGCGTGCTTACCACAACGAAATGAGCGAAGAATGAGCGTACAGCACTGGTCTGGACGGTCTATTGATTGCTCGAAGAGGACATCGTGATCGAGTTCTGTGAGCACACGTACCATAGCTAGACGAGCGAAGAATGAGGGCGAAGCGCTTTGAGTGGCCAACAAGCAATCCGTATTGTGGACGATAGGTTTTCGACGAACAATGGATCGATGTGGGTGAGCTTGCCGCGTGTCATGGTGTGCGGAGGAACAATAGAATGTGGAACGTAGAACATACCCCTTTTGTTGCTCGTGGTGCAACCAGACATGGTATAAAATACGGGCGACCTGTGGTGAAAAATGCACGTTTCGGCCAGAGTAACTTTCACTTTTTACCCCAGAACGCCAATATTCATAACAGGTCAGTCGCCATCCCTTGTTCCATGTAGATCCTGAATTCTGACTCCTTGACCTCAGACACATATTCATGGCTCCTCTACGCAAAGCCGACTCTGCCGACCTCCCAAACTTGGCGACACTCGACCCAGAGACCCTTGGAGGGCTCAGCCGTAAAGTCTTGCAGGAGCTGGCAAAGGTACGCAACGGCAGTCTTCCTCGTGGCGAGACTGACATTGCGTAGGTGCACGGCATTAGAGCAAATCAGAAGAACAGCCAGATGATTGCAGAGCTGCTCAACGTAAAAAAATCAATGAGGACCAGGTGAGTGACGAACACACTAAATAGGTTGGACAACACACTGATGGCGTATCCTGTAGCGGTGCTCGAACGGGTCCCTCTGTGAGGAGAACCGATGTACAGCCCTCATCTCCCCTTCCGCCTTCCTCCCCTCTCCCACCCTTGTCCTCCCCACTGCCCCCCACACACGGAGAGACGTGGGACCCGAATTGTCCTATGAGCGGGGAAGCCCCTACATGGGATGATGGCTCGGACGTCATCATGGGTAAGCACCTGCTCTCCAACCTCCGTCTCTCATCTAACTGCCACACACAGAAGCAGCCACCACAAGCAAACGCATTCCCAAGAAAGTGGAGGTCCGGCCAGAATGGCAGTATCTCCTCGACGTCCCCGAGGAAGACATGCTGCGACAAGGCACAGTGCCCCTTGCCGACATACAAAAACAACGCGTCACGGGAAAACTGGAAGAAGAAGACCTGAAGCAGTTTGTTGAGTCCGTTGCCAAAGTGGCGAACGAACAAGCTAGTCTGATCCAGAAGGAACGCCTGCTCCGTATTCGCGAGAGAAACCTCAAGAAGCAAGCGAGGATATTGCGAGATGTGTCCAGAGTGGAGCCTCACCGCCGATGTCAACTGCTAGACATGACGGTGTTCGCGAACGAGCGCGTCGGTCCTGGGTGGAGGCGCAACTGGATGTTCGGCGACGAGGCTGAAGGCAGCAATGAAACCAAGTAAGTCGCGACTTGTCGTTCTTGCAGGATGGACGTGAGGACTGACGAGAA
>JBBPUM010000833.1:0-12734 GCA_038094695.1 Chiua aff. virens | reverse complement strand
GGTCAGACCTGGAAAGAATTTTCATGTCACTGATTCGAATGAGATGGGCAGGAAGATCATTGAAGACGTGTTGACCAAGTGAATCGAGGAGCTGATTGCGCTTCAAGCTTGCGGTCACGGTGCTTTCAAAGTCGGGTAGAGTGCCTTTCACTTCCATTAGTTCGGTGGTCTGGTTTACTCTCCGAGCTGCTACTAGCCGAGTCAGGCCCAGTCAGGGTGGACAGCATCCCGAAGATGTCGGATCTTGCAGCGATAACATGCCAGGCTGACTCGGGTGGGTTTTCTAACACACGCGATTTCCAGTATCCTGGTACAAATTTAGATGGTTGCGTATGGCAGGTTTGTCGATCATGTATTCTGCAATGACTCAGTTAGCTGCAGACCAGGAACTGGAAAGAGGGCTAAGACCATTACTCCCAAATAAGTCGAAGGCGTCTATTGAATAATGATGAATCTGTGACTCGGATCCACTAGCCTCTCCGCGGATAGTTCGAACTTCGGTCTTGTATGCCGTCAAGCTCATCAAAAGCTTCTGCGTCTTTTCGGATTCCCTGATCTGCCATACGGAGATGGGAATACTTGAAGAGGTAAGCGAGAGCTTCCAGCAGCTTGTACAGTGAATTCAGTTGAAACACAAATATGCTCTGTGCCGGGAGAAGCTTCAAAAGGTATTCCTTATGAAATTGGCACACTCCTGGAAAGATAGGGTCGACGGAGAGACTTGGGGTAGATCCAGCATCTTCCTTGCAACAGTAGCTTCATCTCGGACTGCAGGTGAGATGATAGTGCCAACACTGCGCAATTTTTGGGGGGGGGAGTATGAACATAGAGAGGAACATTACGAATAAGGGGTCTTGACTGAGGGCGATCGGTTCGGTTACTATAAGCCCTTCCATATCCCACCAGGTTATGGAAGCTGTATCTTTGAAAATATAGAGAAAACTTGTACGTACGGAACTGTGCTGACAATTGAGACATAGCATAAGCTGAGATTTGGCTCAACATGTCCATGGCGTTGTCCGAGTTTCGTATGCCATGGTAGTCCTCTCAGGAATCTGAGGACCTGGGTACGATAAAATGAGTCCTCAGAGTTATGCCACTCAAATTTGACTTGAATGTCGACAGCAGCAAATATCACAATCCGTGATGGCTCTATCCGCCTGCAGCACTGAATACGCAGATGACCAGCTCTCTTTTGACAGCGTTGACAGTCGGACGGTGAAGGCGAGTATACGTCGAAAAAGTATATGGAGTGGCAGGGTTTGAGATTAGGGGTCGTCACGTTGTTCATGGCAGTGTTATCCAGAAGTGTTTTTTTCTGCAATGGCCATCAAGGGTGCCATCGTTGGTGCTGGCACTACGGAGCGTGCCCATATCACATGACGTATCGCGTGTGATTTGACAGTCGCGTCTCACGCTGTGACCTTTGCCCCTGTGCTCTGCTCTTCCACCATGCCCGCTGGGACGCCCTACCACTCCTTTGCGCTTCCCTACCCCATTCGTGTCGACAACTTTACAGATACACTCGATGATTTGCCCCCGCCATACAACAGGCCGCGCCTACATCTCTTGACGCACACACATTCCGATCACATAGTCGGGCTTGCTTCAAAGTCATTCGCATACCGCGTCATTTGTTCCCCGGACGCGAAGGAGATGCTCTTGCGTCACGAGGTATATGCGGAGCGTTCATTACACGACAACGAATATCGTGTAGAAAAAAAGAAGACATTTGGACATCTCAAGATTGAGCCGTACATGGCACCCAACGGCCAGACGTTTTTCACTGGCTCAAGGGACCTTCTGGTATTCAAATCCACTCCTTATAATTTAAGGTCCTAAGTCATATATACAGTATGCGATACCTCTTGATACGCCTACAAAATTCGACCTTTCAGAGAGCGAAACCGTAACGATCACTCTCATCGATGCAAACCATTGTCCCGGTTCAGTCATGTTCGTCCCATTTATTTCACTCTTCACATTTACTTGACTTTCCCCCAGGTTCTTGATCGAGGGTCCTCGCGGGACTGTCCTTCATACCGGCGACCTCAGAGCTGAACCATGGTTTCTTTCTTCCATCCAGCGCAATCGTTTCCTTCGACCCTATTTAGCCAGTTCTTCAAATGATCTCCGAATATTCGTTGCTCGTAGAGAGGGCATACATCCAGAGGCCGTTGGTCTTGTCAAGACACTTGAAGCGATCTACCTGGATACCGCCTGTTTACTTTCGCCCCTCATTGTTCCCACCAAGGTACATTATGTTTTCTATTCTAGACATCGTTTCACCTTGTGACATCCATCTCTTGCAGGAACAAGCAGTCGAGGGTGTCGTTGAACTAATGGCTCTATTCCCGTCAACTGCTTATTTCTTCATTAACGCTTGGACCTGGGGATACGAAGATGTGCTGAAAGCTATCGCACATTCATTTCATTGCAAGGTACCCATTCTCGCTTCTCTGTATCATCTACCAAATGTCCCATGCATTCATTGTGTTTCTAATTCAATTTTGCTTATCCGCATACATGCATGCTCACTATCTCTGGCGCCACAGATCCACCTTGACCGTTACAAACATTCAATCTACTCACATGGTTCAGATCCTTTCTTGCGCGACCTGGGTACACATGATGCTGCTTCCACTAGGTTTCATGCGTGCGAACGGTTTGAACGTTGCTCGTTTGTGGATGTTCCACCTTATGACTTTGAGGCCGATGGTGCTGTGGCACCACCTAGCAAAGAAGGAAAGAAGGTGGTCTATGTAAATGCAGTAAACATGAGTTCTGCTCGCTGGGAAGAATACCAAGCCAACGTCAAGTGGCGAATCCGGATGGGTGAAAATGTAAATTCGCTGGTAAGTCTCGATAAAATACCCCATCGGCCTATCTTCATTGAGCACAACTGCTCAATTCAAGCTGGTTCCCCTATCCCGCCACTCACCACTTCCTGAGCTCATGAATTTCGTGTCGCTCTTCCGACCACTCCGTGTCATTCCAAATACCCTCGATCCCTCACTCAATGGCCTGGATTGGGGTGCAATGTCCCAGATGTTCTCAGGATGCCTTTCTCCGGCGTCGGCTTCTGGCCATTTGGCGTCTGTCGAGGCCCCTTCTTGTCTTCTGACATGTCACTCCAGTACCACCAAGCTTCCAGGTCCGTCTACCAAATTCGACCTAAACACATTTTCCACGTCGAACGAGGAAGAACACGTGGATACAGCATACTCCAATCTGGTTGGCCCGAGTGACGCCGCTGATCAATGGGGCGATAAAGGCAGGAAGAGAGCAAGGATGGAAGTAATGAAAACATGGATGGGCACCGGGAGACGGGGAAGTCACAGACGAACGCGTCGACACGGTGGCGAAGACCCATCGTCATCTACGACTCCCAGGAGGTATGTGCAAATTAATGAGTCGAGCGAGTCTTCAGATGAGGGAGGGTCAGACGACCATGCAAGGACCGCCTGGAAGTTATTCGGGAATGGAGGCCCAGAGTGTAAGACGTGGTTATCACCTTCGCCGGAGCATCAGTCCCAAGCGGATGCAGGGACACTTCCTACACCCACTTCGTCCCCTCTGAGACTGGGAGGGAGTGAAAGAGTGCAGAAGCGTACAATCGAACATGCGCTACAAAGCGGCCTACCCTTGGCAGTACCGCCCGAGACTTCGCCTCAAGGTGTTCCCAGGGAGCTCGTGCTTTCGCCTTCCAGGTCTGACTTTTATCCCATAAAGTCGTTTACTTCTCCCTGTACGTCGCCATTTGTGTCCTTTTCCAAGGCTGTGGAACGGACGAACGAGGGTATTGTGCCCTCCAAACTATTTTCTTCCCTCGACAACGTCGTACTTCCCGGGGCATCTCAGGATCTTGCACCGTCATCAATACAGAACCGGAACCAGAGCCAACCAACATTACATCGGAGGAAACATTCGAATTCACAAGAAATGGGCAATGGCCGCCCGAAAACGGAGGTGGAAAACATCGGCGACGGTTCCTCATCGAAACGCCGAAGAATTGACCAAGACGAACCAAAAGGGGGGGTCTACGAGAAAGACGCCACTGCCACGTTCGTGGGCGGCACATTCGGGCAGGTACATGTCACGCATCCAATACCGTGCACACGAGACCAGAATACTAGCTTGTCGGGAAAGCATTCAGCTGTTACGCGTCTGCCTACTATACCTTTTGTAACGGATAAGGATGATAAGGGAACCTCCCTCGAAGTAACATCTTCCGCTTCGCCAGCAGAGTGCGTAGGAGCGTCCTCCAGGGGGCCGACCACCAAAGCCACTGCCACGATTTCTTTTCCGGTGCGGAAGCGCGTTGACGGAAGGACTAATTGTACCGGGAAGGCACCGCTCAACGGACCAGTACCCACTGCAAGAAACGGACAGCGGCGTGGTCAAGTGCTGGCGTCTTGTTCAACCTCGGATATCATACGTACGCCAGAGGCCGAGCACTCGTCGATGATTTTCAAGTCGGCCAGCGTCTTTATCGAGACAAGCGTCGTGGCACCTACACCTGATACAAGTTCACGCACGAGTGATGGACCTGTGAGCCCACGAACGGCTGCACGACGCGCCGAGCGTGCCGAGAGAAAGCGGATTACAGAGAAATTGCGGTTGGCGCGACCGGATGTTGTCGTACGCGCACACGCGTCAGGGCAGGATGACAAGCGTCAGCGGGTGTCGATGTCCGCCTCCATGTCAGGATCACCGTTACCCCACGGGGCAAGTACGGAGAAGAGCGATACGGGAGTGGAAGACGGTAGTGGGGTGGATTGGGAGAAGAGTCGTCGGCTGGCGAAGAGGGTGAGAGAGGCACTACAAGGGGGTGGGCAAGCGAGCGAGGTGCTGCCACGTTTGCAGTGTTTGGAGCGGTGGTATGCAGAGCGGATATGACATACGGGTTTTTTGGTCATCGTTCGTGCGCCCCCTCGATTGCACTTAATATTACGTTAGATCGCATGGCCGAATCGACAAGTGACACTGCAGACTTTGCAAACTTATAAGCCAAGCCTCAGTCGGGTATGATCATTATCCATACAAGAATAAGACAATATTATCATACGAGACAAATAACCCAACGATCAGCTCGTATCGTCCGTCCCACCAGGACTGCCATTTGCTTTTGGCAGTGAAGGGGCCGCAGCAGCCGCACGCGACGCGGCTGCTGCCCCTGCACGGTCCTTGGAACTTAACAAGCTCTGGAAAAAGTTTTGCAACACCTCGTGCTGCGTCTGTCCCCCCGTTGCGCTCTGTGACGCATTCAAGGTTGGTGACGTGGGCGTCCGACCCGCCGTCGACGCTGCCGCACCTGCCGTACCCAGCCCTGAGGTCGGCCGTGCGCTCCCTCTAGACAAGCGCCGCGCATCGCCGTTCACGCTCGCGTTCAACGCCCCGCTGCCACCCAACCCACTCTCCATATCCGCCAGCGCCTTCTCGACCATCGGTAGGCTGAAGCTACTGCTCCCAAGCGGTCCAACGATGCCCGCCGTCGCAGTGTCAGTCGGGTTGCGGAACGCACCGCGTGGATCTCGATCTGGCTTTTTCGAATTTTCGTCAAAATGTTTGGCGAGGAAAGCTTGTTCGGCCATGGGGGCGTTGAACTGGGGTAGTGACGGGGCCTTGAGGGGATGTGAGGGATGTGTGGCAACGAGCGCAGAGGTGGAGGACTGACCTTGGCGCCTTGGTCTGGCACCAATGCACGGTACATTTTCTTTGCACCGTTGGTGTCGTCTGGGTCTGGTCCGTCCGCGAGATCCGTGTCCCATGCTTCACCCCACATGCGCGCTTCGAAGCCTTCGCGTAAGACACCGATCTTGCCCCAACTATCCCAGCCGGCAGGGACGACGATGCGGTCACGGTCGAGCGTGTTTGGTCTGTGGTTGAATACAAACGGGTTTCGTATCGGTGCAGGTGCGTCCGTTCCAGCAGTCACTCCAGGAGATGGCGCTGGGGGGGTGAACAAGAGGTGTAGAGTATACTGCCGAAGCATACTGAGAGCACCCGGTTGAGGTGTCGTATAAAATAGTGCCGCACCATCTAAGGTGCATGTTGAACGGATCATGGCACGCGTGAAGATGGACGACTTACATTTGAGACATATCGTACGGAGGACTTGCATTACGCCATCAGTTCGTTCTTCCCATTCGCCGCCCTTGCCCTTTACCATGGCTCCCATCCCCGATGCACCAGCTCCGACTAGATCACTGCCCTCGTCGATCAAATCAGCTTTCGTGCAGACGACGACGATCGGTACGCCGGCCGAATTGTGCGTAAGTGTCCCAGGTCCCAATGGCAGCACCGTATTCGATGTCAAGTTCGACGCAGCCGGTAACGAGCCTGCAGAGGGCTCTGTATAGTGTTGCAAATGTGCCTGTACTGCACACAGGTTCCACATCGTACACCAACGCGGACAAAGAGACAAGAGGACGTACGTCGTTCGTGATTCTCCTCTCTCACAATCTCGACTTCCCGCGCACCGTCCCCCTTGGCCCACTGTTCCACCCAGCTGAGCCAGGTCTGCAGGTCGTCCATAAACGTCCACGGACGCGTCCAGTCCAACACGATCATGACGAGGGTATGCGGCAAGGCTGTCCTCGGGGGCAAAAAATGAGGCAAGAGGGCAGTATAGGCCTTGGCGTCCGAAGGCACCGTGTACACGGAGAGCCGCGCCAGC
Organism: Chiua aff. virens; assembly: GCA_038094695.1. NCBI lineage: Eukaryota > Fungi > Basidiomycota > Agaricomycetes > Boletales > Boletaceae > Chiua > Chiua aff. virens. The sequence continues at coordinate 6,055 of JBBPUM010000833.1, read as the reverse complement.
GTATCTACGGACAGAGAGCCAGCTCTCGCCGTGGGCGAGTCAGCACCCAGACAGACGCACCTTCATCCCCGTCATCCCGAACGTCTGCCCAGTCGTACCCCAGTGCGAAATCGGAGCGCGATTCGGGGTTGCTGTCGGATGCGGCGAGGGGTTTTTGGAGGAGTGCAGAGGCGAGCGTGGACTTGCCTGAGGCGGGCTGGCCGAGGAGGAGGACATGTTTGGAGGGGATGGAGCGAGAGGAAGAGACAGAGTCCAAAATCGACGACCAGAGATCCTGCGGCGGTGCCTCTGGCGTCGTCGGTCGCGATTCCTCCATGTCCGTGTTCAAAGCTATTTCAAACTCCGAATGAGGGCCTCCTCATCGACCACGACGACGACGACGACCTTTTTGGACACCGTCATGGCTGCGGCGGTCGCGGTGCCAGAGCACACCCTCTCAGAGTCGGCCAATACCCGCTCGATCGCCATCTACGGCTGGCTCATCACCGCATCGACCAACCCCATCTCCAACGCGTCCGAGTCCGATGCACTCCAATCCGCGCTCGGATTCCCGTTGCCAGAGATGACGTTTGGCAACAACTACCTCTCCCTCACACACCGTCCGTCGGGGTGGTCACTTCTCCTCGACACCAAGGGCGCACTCGCCGGCGTGAAAGCCGGTGAACTCGGCGAGGGCGATGGCGGCGTCAAAGTCGGCTACGCGGACGCGTGGCTCAAGAGCCGGTGAGGGTGCCTTCTCTCCGGACGTCCCCTCTCTTTCTGAGCGCGATCCACCAGCACAGATCCTGGTACAAACCTCCCGTTGCCCACCACCGTCATAGCGAAACCGTACGACTGGACATATACGACGACCTATCCGGGCCATCACCCCTCTCCTGACGGGACCTCCGATTCACTCTTGGGGGCATGGTCAGACGCTGATCCGGATAATCCCTCTCACACGATCCCCCTCTCCGAACTCACCCGCCCAGATCCGATCATGTTCTATGCAGAGGTACCCCTCTTCGAGGACGAGCTACACGACAACGGATCGTCCAATCTCCTTGTCAGAATCGTCAGTCGTCTCTTGTTCCGTGTCTCGACTCGCCATTCACGCTCGTAAAGCGCGTCATGCCTACTTGCATCTTTATTCTCGCGCGATTCACGTTACGCGTGGATAATGTCCTGTTTCGAGTACACGACACGAGAATATTCCACTCTTTTTCATCTAGCCCACCGATCGTCGTACGACAAGTGAGTGGATGGGAGGCGCCTTATGATCGAGTGAAACGCGTATGCCATGTCAGTCACTAGTAGATTGACCTCACCAGAGCCCTCACAGCAACTACCGCGACGTAACGACCTAACCCCGCTCACGGACGTCAACTTTATTGCGAAAACTCTCACAGAAATGCCATTTGAAGCGAGTCAAAAAATCGGTGCTGGCACTGGGTGGAGAGGACTTGGGACAAAGGTACAGGTGGCAAGGTTGGTCTAAAGACTGAGCAGTAGCAGTACAAGATGTAAGATAGGTTGACCACAACGCAAAGAAAGCGCTGCACTCAGGATTTCCGAAGCAGATCCTCCAGCATTTGCCTTACATCGCCGGCTTTTACCCTCCCTCCGCTCAATTGCATCACTTTCCCCATGATCCGATTCATGACTTTGAGATTTCCACTCCTCACTTTCTGAACCTCTTCGGGAAGCGCTTCGATTGCCTCCAGACACCAGTTCTTCAACAGGGACCCGTCATCGTCAGATACCGCCAACAGACCCAATTCTCTCGCCAAATCGGCGGGGGAAGCCGACGAGCGTGAAGTGACTATGTGACGTAGTAGTGTCTTTCCTGACGTCCCTGGAAACCTTCGTGAGCGATGTACACAAGACAAACAACACCGTATTCACCTGTCACTTTCCCGCCCTGTACCATATCGACAAGCTCGCCCATCTGTACCACTGTGACAGGATTCTCACTAAACGTCTCTCCGCGGGCAGCAAGTTGGCCGAGCAGCTCATGAATCATCCTAGCTGGATCTCAACACACGACTTGAAAGATGATGCCTGAACACGCACCAATTCACGGCCGCCTTGGCAGACCGCCCTTGTGTTAATAGGTCAAAGTACTGCACAGCGCCTCTAGCAGGTTCGCCATCGAAGCGGACCTCCCGTCCAGCATCCACAGCCATGAGCACTTCTGCCTCTTGTTCCGACAGACCAATGTTGATCAATCGACCCCGCGTCTCGTGAGGGAGCTCTGGCATAGATGTCCGAACACGATCGATGTACTCCTAAACACGGGGATGAATGCATGGCAGACGCGAACACAACGATACGGACAGGAAACAGGAGCAGAGGTGGTAAATTTGGATCTGGCATGTATCTATAATCCGGAGCGTCTTCTTTACTTCTCAACTTGAACGTCTCCGCCTTGGCCTCGTCGAATCCTCGTGTCTCTTGCGGTACCGTCTGGCCACTCTCGAGGAGGTCAATGTGTCGAAAGACTTCGGATGCTGGAGGCGCATATAACGGCTTGTCGCTGAAATGGAACAGAGGGACGAACTGATGGCTATCATTATGAATTTGACGCTGTTAAGGTTTTTGATTTCGCATCGCGTGCCTGGGGGATGCCCGTACTTGTTCACGGACACGTTGACATCACATCTGAGCGAACCCTGAGGTGCGTGGTTAGGTATGGAATATATGCTACCACAATCCTCACTAGTTCCATACTACCATCGCTGGCCCCTACAGCTCTGAGCATGGCTTGCAGTGTGCGGACATAGTCGCCGGCCTCTTCCGGGGACCTGATGCAACAAAACTGTCAACGAATATGGGCTTCGACTGCACGCAAAGACAAACCTCATGTCTGGTTCCGAAACGATTTCCATCAACCCAGAGCCCGCTCTGTTGAGATCGACTTGGGTGACACGGCGACGCGCATCAAATATTGACCTTGCAGTGTCCTGAAGACACGAAGTAAGGATAGATATACGCCTCAAAGCGCGTCACAAACCTGTTCTAGCTGTATTTGGGTGATCCCGACTTGGACGGCATCGCGCGACAGGTTCAGGTAGCCACCTTTTGCCAACGGTGCTGCACGAAACATCTGTGAACAACGCATATATCCCAAGGGTACGTCGCTCACCATAACGTTGTGTAATTTGGTAGCCAGCCGGCAGATCAGAATAAAAGTAATGCTTCCTATCGAATGCAGAGCGTAACTGGACCTGCGAGTTGAGTGCAATAGCAGTTCGTACGGCGAGCTCGACACAATTTTGGTTCAGTGTCTGTTGAGATGAGATGGGTTGGCAACCAAACACGGACGGGTCACTCACTGGCAACGTTCCGGGTAGTGCTGCATCGTGAAACGCGACAAACGAGTTGGGGGTTTCTCCAGGCTTGGACGTCAGCGCGTCTGAGTGTCAGATAAGAACATCAACAGGCGCAAAGCAGGCGGATGGACTTGCCAGAAAACAGTTTTCTCCGCGACTTGATCTGAGCATGAGTTTCGATACCGACGACGACCTCCCACCCAGGCCATCGTCTATCCTCGCGTCTAGCACGTTCTCTGTGTAGCTTTCTGGCGTTGAGCGGCGTCCAGAGATGTTGCAGCTGTCGAGCCCGCCATGGACATTGACGGGCAATCATCAAGGGGTTGCCTTTCTCGGAAAAGTAATTTGTTTTTTTTACAAGTACTAATTTGGACGTTTCACTCGGAACTGATCCAAACTCGAGCTGATACGCGGACATGATACGCTCATCCCGTACAGACCCGTCGCTAGTTATACAGAGCGACCGCGACGAATGACGCCCATCCTCGCATGGCCAGAGCATCCATACAGACAGTACACGGTCGGTACAATCCCGAGCTAACGGATGCTTTAGACCAAATCCTGGCTTACAATGATGCATTCTCACCACTGATGGCTCACGTTCGAATCGCGAATTTCCGGTTCAGAACGTGTCTTGTGACACCCTCCCTGGCGCCCGACACGACAGGCTGGTCGATGTCTTGGAGTTCTCCTCCGCGAATGCCTTCCTCCGCCTTGGAATTTGCCCTGGACCATTCCACTCTCCGTCTAGCCCGGGGCATCTGGGATGTGGACTCCGTCGACCTGACGGACCAAGACCTGCCTCCGGTCTATGACCCATTGAGTCGGACGCTCAGCCTGAGTACGAGCTCGAACATGTGCTTGTAGCTATCATCCGTTGATGTTCGTTCAGGACCTAATTAATATCATCTAGCTTTAGGCGCGGCAATAGGCCTCTCAATGGTGGGCCGCCTCAAGGCCTCTTATCCCCGCCTTCCACCGTACAGTCTGAGTCAGTATTCCATCTATTGTCTAAGAACATCAACTCATGGCCCTTGTTTCAAGTCCTTCTCGATCATTCCTTCAGATGGAACCACACGAGACGTTTACGTATACCTATGATCTTGACGTGGGGAGTTCGCGCCTGCAGGTTCTCATCTTGTGCGTCTCGACTTTGCTCGCTCATCATCCCTTGACGCCCAAGTCCCAGGGTAGAGTCAGACTTTGATCGACCAAACCACTTCACGTTTTCACTGTCCATGAAAGTCGGCCACGTCGAGCGCGCCATCGCACAACCCGTCGTCATGAGACTCTCTATCGACCCTCGCAAATTAGATTTTATCGTGTTGTATGTGACGTTACGTTTCCGGATCAAATCACTAATCGCACCTTCGCAGCGCGTTCTCGCCACGATCAAGTCTCCCAGTGGGCTGCCTCTACAATTTTCGCGTCTGGCTACGTACCGCAGGCGTCGATCACCGCATGTTCGGCGCCAGGGACATCTGGTTCGGAAAAGACCCCGACTTTCGCGCGATCGCTGATGCGTCCTTTGCCCATCTCCGAAATGCGACCCAAGACATGTCGATCTATCAAGGCCGCGTTGGACGTGCGCACGTCAGCTTCATCCTCAGGTCTCGTCCTCCTTTTGTGTTTCCCCTCCCCCCCTAACGTCGCCCTGCAGGTGGATACGCGTCGAGCCCGAGATCTACGCGCTCTCGCTCGACTATGACGCCGGCGGTGCTGGCAGACCGCTCTTTGAAGACTACCACCTCCGACTCTCATGTGAACCTCAAGCGCTCTCATTTCTCATCTAGCAAGTGTCTTTCCCATGGTCTTGGCATACGATGCGCTGACCGACGTCCCAGCACGATCCCCGTCCCCTCGACACCCGCCGGCGCGAGCCACCGTCTCCGCGTCTGGATCCGGACACCAGCAGGTGCCCCGTCCCCCATCGCCAACGGGTCACTCAACAGCCTCGTCGGGCCGTCGTATCTTTACCAACGGCTTTGGAAATCAGACGACTTCAAGATCGGGGCGCAGCTCGACTTTGCCTCAGTCGGTTCTAAAATCATCCTTGCAACACGATCGCGTGTCTCGCAGGACGTCGACTCGTCGGGTCTGCTGGGCGAGTCGACGCTGTCGCCGAACCGCCGGCGGACGTCTCGGTTGGCACCGAGCGTGGGTATCGACGATGCAGGAGATGCGGTCACCGACCGCTAGTTGGGCGCTGGAACGCTCGTTGTCTTGTTCGCATGCTGACGACGCGCTTCCCGTTACTTTATTGGCCATATCGCAGAATATTTATAGTTGATGCGTAAATTACGATACAAGGTTTGTCTTTGGCTATTTGGAATTGGTTGTATGGATGGGCACGAAACAGCGTAATACAAGGGTTGGGACATGGATGGATCGAGCGCACTCGCGCGTTGTCGCGAGTACCGGGGGGATGGAAGTCAGAAAGGGAGATCATAATGGAACCAAGCAGAAAATCAATAAAAAGAAAGTCTGGATGGAAACAAAAAAGGGGGGAACGCAACAAGGGTAACAGAAGGACGAAAGCGAACCGTACTCTTGAAGCCACCCCAAAGTTGTACCGTGCTCCGGTTGCAGTGCACCCAAATCCATGTTTTCGGGGAAGTCCTGTTGAAAGAAGTATGAATAAATCCAAGGAAAGGGAACAAGAGCAACAGCGAAGACGGTATGCATCCATGAGTCAGTTCCCGAAACGCCATTGATTTGCGTCGATGAGCAGCCTACAATCGATG
>JBBPUM010000832.1:0-12746 GCA_038094695.1 Chiua aff. virens | reverse complement strand
TCACCCCCGAAACAATTGAGTTGATATTGTTCTTGACCTCGACCACCAACGCTACGTCAGTCGCGAACACGACACTCCCCACGATCGCAGTCACGATGGCGATGATCAACGAAATGATAGCAACGGCATGCTCGTGCAAAAAGAACGAGAGGATGAAGATGACAGTTGAGAGACCTGCCGCGACAAGGTGGAGCGAGAGGAGTAACAACAGCGCGGTCTCGACGACGTTGGCAAGCGACGTCGAGAGGCCGGCTGCGGTGAGGAGATAGGTCGGGATCGTGTACCCGAGTTGAGGACCGTAACACAGTCCATCTGCGATGGACAGGTCAGATGTGCTACAAAAACCCCACATATGAGCGCCCATGAAACAGAGACAAATAACAACGTTTGACGCACTTATCCGCACAGACACCCCAGACTCCAAAGTAGAGGGCCGTCACCGCATTCGAATTAGAGTCGACCAAATTGGGCGTTGAGACTTTGATAAGGTATATCGAGGGCGTGATTGTCAAGGACAGCCCAACTAGAATGAACAACAGGAAAGCGGTAAGGAAGATGGCAAATGTTGTCAAAGACACGACAACATGGGCTTGCAGCGGGCGGGGGACGGTGAGTCCACAAATCTTCATGGTGGCGCCCATATTCGTTGGCGACGCAAAGGAAGAACGAGGAGAGGGTGGACTCTTGGTAGCGGGATGCAGGCGGCCCAGGGGTATAAGTACATACATAGCCGCAACTTCGGAGCGTGCGCGGCTGGCGCGGCTTGAGGCAATCTAGACAAATTTAGGCGTCACCCGAGAACTGCGACACGACATGCCAGTGGGCACGCTTGTGAACACTACTTCACACCAACGTTCGTCGCTCTTTCGGGTTATAACAATAGTATTATAAGGAACCCTGACGCTGGGGAAGCCGATTAGGCTGGATGGAGCTGTGGGCAGATGATCAATACGCACCGAGAAGAAACCCGCAAGAGACCCAATTTGACATTGCAGGGGTGGGAGAACGACGTTCATTGAGTCATTTTAACTGACAAGATCAGTATTAGTATAGTCGTTGATACCTGGCATTGGGTCAATCCACACCTGGTAACTCGGAGAAAGCCACCTGTGGATCCGCACTGTAATTGCTGATTGCCCCATGGTACAAGAGTGTTGAAGGGTCAGCGACACCACAAGTGAAGATCATGTGGCAGCTGTGCAATTCGGTTACATCCGCTGCGGAGCCAGATCACGTTGAACCTACCCGTTCCGATCACCACGTGTTGCCTCGGAAATTCCCGACATTAGTTTGTTCATCCATGCACTCACCGCGGATCTCATCGATCATCGACCAAGTTACTAAGGGCCACCTCATTTTTCGAAGCTATCGTTCCTCCAAAGTCAACACGAGGATTTACCCAGCGCTTTACGGATCAACTTCTCCCTTCTATTTGGCACCAACGCGATGCAAGTGGGAGTATTCTCTGGTTGCTCTGTTCAAATGTGATGCGGTATCGGCAACGGTTCAGCGCCTGAGAGGAGTGTCGAAAGCTTTTGAAAGGTGGTCGTATCTGATGTCTGAAAGATGTGATTAACCACTCCGCGTACAACAAAACCGCGACCACGCACCTGAAGAACGACCTGCGCGAGCCAGTGTCATCCCTCTGACAATCCCCAGGCACGTATGTGCTCATCTTGCACATGTTCCCGAGATCTGCGAGATAATATATTGTTTCTTTCCGATCTTGCGTTAATATAAACCTACCAGCCAATGCGAAGTGAACAAAAGAAATGCCAGACAAACATGCGACAGGCATACCACAGTGGCTGCATGTGCAGCTTGAACCATGAGCGGTCCCACACCCTACTTCTCCTTCTGAGAATATGGACGAGGGGTTAGGAATGAGTGATCAGTCCGTACATGGACTCATTGACGCTGTAAGTCATGGTTCACTGCGGACTACATCAAAGAGATCTCTGCGCACGACGATCTACATCGCGAGTGGTTCGACTTGTACATCAGAAGGCCACCCCTAAGCAGATGAAGCGGCATCTCGAGATCAAAAGGGTCCAAGGGTAACAAGTTAGGTAAGTTCAAAAGCAAGAGGAAGGGAGGCCTACAGGGACAGACGTATTTGGGACGTGACTCGTTTGAAGAGGATTGGAAGTGGAGGCCGACAAAGGCCCAGTGAGGTGTAGCGCCGTCGGAACCCTGATAAATGAAGGAGCGATAGGATATTTACACGAGAACAATGAGTATCACGGGAGATAATGGGCTGTCGAGCAAGCATCGGAGAAAATGCATCCGGAGTTCGGAGATCAATTTGGGAACGGTCCACGTGATGTGAGCTCAGACTGGCAAACTCTTGCAACTCTTACCAGTAGTACTGGTAGACACTCAAGTTATTGCGTTGAGCACGTTCTCAGAACACGGAGTGGAGTGGACAATTCGACTATGATGCTCGTATCAAGGGAGCAGTACATGATGGACCACTGTAGGTTCTCTCTTCACGATTCACGATGCTTAGGTCGATTTTCATTGGCATTTATAGCTAACATATTACCAGCAGATACTACAGGCTATTTGTGCGACTATCTACCCCGAATCGCTCCTGACGTAGTGTCTATGTCCCCTGCAGAATCACCTCATCCAAGTACGACCATGCCAAGATTATGTCGACAAAACCTGGTTACCCAATGGGAGGTAAACGCCCTTCTCGCGACTGGCATTGAATGCGCAGAAACTACTGCTGAACACCTCACCCGCCATGAAAACCGGTACTTTTCATATCATATGTCGGTTGCGTCCACGAGGCATTCTTTCGTTTTCCTTCGGAAAATTCCCAGCATTTACCTGTTCGATGAGCGATTTGTTTCACGGGAAATGCACTTGTGGATCTTACTCGTGAATCATCTGGCACCAAACTTGTTGGTTCCATTCCTTCGAAGCTCGATATGACGTCGCGCCTGAACTTTTCGTTGCCAATCTACTAGTGCAGGAGTATGAGACGACATCCATGGAGGTATGTTGTCACAATTTTTGCGCGCGCAGGATTGAGGGACATGGACTGATCGCGAGCGCAGCCAAATACCCCCGTTTAAATATCAGCGCAGGATGGCTGTCGTTCCGGAGAGTTATGCATGTGTGGCAGTCTCCCGCGAGATTATACTAGTAGTAAGACCACGTCCAAGGCTAACTAACGGGATATCCACGGCGACAGCCAGCGGCCGGCTACAGGAAAATGGATCCGCCATCCATCTTCCTTTCCAACATGTTTGCCACCTGGGCTATCATCAAGAATGTGAACAAGCAATACTAGCCACGAACTGAACAACTCACATATTCCTCACAGACCTACTAAAGGGCCGAATCCGCAAGCATCCTATCGATCGCCAACCTGGTGCTGATCGATGGTTTCTGAGGGAGGGAATGTCTCTGCCGGGAGTCCAACTGGGACTGGTACGAGACTCGCGTTTCTTCTTCACGGACACACCAAAGGGTCAGATCCATATGTATCTATCGATCGCCAACCCGGAATCGATGGCTTCAAAGGCTGTCTTGTTGACAACCACCGCTCTCTGGCCTGCACAACACTGGCGCAGATACATTAGGCACTCGCAACGACATGACGGCTTACTGCAAGTCAGTCACGGAGCATCATCAGCGGTGAGGACGACGTACCGCCAGCCACGCCGAAGGGGTTTCCCAAAGGGACATGAAGTATGGCTGTCTGATATTTATCAGTGTCCTTTGTGCGTTAGGGCTGGTCGACGGTCCCCCACGGCCTGATATAGCAACCAAACTAATCGAGTCGTCCGCTCTTCCGAGTCTGTTGTGCATTGCCGCATAATCTCGCCCCGAGTGATTTGAAGCACCCGCTCTGAACTGGCTTGCTATGCTCATGACTGAACCAACCTGTGTTGCGAGTCGAACCGGTGGTGTCCTGCCACCTTTGCCACGAAATTGCGCTTCCATGAGCTTAGTTGTGCTGGGCCCGAGCCCGGGAATGTTACTCCAGCTAATAGAATATGATGTGTAGCTTCAAACCAGATTCTTGAACCTATGACAACAACACTATGATTTTACCGAGTATTTACCACGTCCGGAGTGTGGGTATAAACTCGGCCCTCGTCTGTACCAACTTTATGATAGCTCCCTTGATATTGTACAGGATGTAAGATGATACGATGAACTTCCGAGCAGCACTATGATAACCTCGACTTTACGTTCCTTCTGGGGTTCATTCAAGCTAGAAAGAAAAGAGTCAACGGGACATCGATCACAGCGCGTGATATGGACGTACTCGGTACCTGCGTTTTCCATCATCTCCCAGCCAATCCCAGACAACCAGGGATGCTCCTTCACTGATATGGTGCCACCAAGTCGTTCGTCCGGGTTCACCTTCAGAAGCTCCGACACGAACGACTCGAGCACCTTGCCGACAAGCACGTCCTCCGGCCAGTCATATTCCCCCCTCATGATAGATTGCTGGGTTGCTGCTACAGTTTCCTCGTAGAAAGGCTACGACGATAGGTATGAGCAGACGACGATGACACGTGGAAGAATACGCACCAGGGCTTTTGTGAGCATCTCATAAAGTACAATCCCGCTCGCCCACCAGTCAACTTCGTACCCGAAATGTGTCTTGGGATCGGTCTTCCAGTGCTTCTCGGGGGGGGATGTAGCAGAGTGTCCCGCGACGTCCAGCACGTTCAAGGTATGAATCTTCGATAGCCATTACCTCCCCAAAATCTGCGAGACAGAGATATCCGTCTGGCTTGATGAGGATATTTTGTGGTTTGAGGTCGTGGTGCACAACGTGATGATCGTGCAAGAATTCCAGCGCACATGTGATGTTGGAATAATAAAACCGAGCCAGAGTCCAATCGATGGGTTCACTTCGACGGATGCGTTGGCCTAGTGTCCCAGGCATATACTCGAGCACGAGATGTAGCTCGTAGGTATCTTGAAAGGCATCGATAGCGGAGTACGTCCATGGGCTCCATGGAAGTTCATAGAAAGCTTTTCGTTCCAGACTAGCGGTCCTCGCGGCTGAAGAATACTCCTTTGGATTCTACGTCGAAATATATATCAGACAACTTGTGTCCCAGCGACGAGACATACACACCTTCAATTTAGCCTTGTCATACGACTTGATGACGAACTTCGTGCTCCGTGTACGCGTTTTGGACGACCCGGACTCAATGTCGGGGATACTCAGGTTCCTGGTAACGCGTACCACACCTACCCTTGAAAAATCACCTTGGTCTGCAAAAACAGTGAGTGAGGCGGCAGCGCTAGACGTCACGAATGCTCTCTCGTACAGATTACATTTGGCTCCTTAAGGTCATCGAGCTCAAGACGTGGGATCGGCGGAACCGGTGATTTCGCACGGCGATCGGGCAGGCGGGGCGGCAGCGCCTAGGAGGAATGGCTGTGAGATGCTGCGACTGTGCGACGTGATGAAACGAACCTTTGATGGGCGGTCGCCTTGCACATTTGCAGTTCCTTTTTTGGCTGCACGACGGGCTTTTCTCAGGGCACGGAGTTTCATCGCCGGTGTCGGCTTTACTTCTCTCACTCGCGGCCTCCATTCAACATCATTGGCATTAGGATACCTCGGATCGGATTTGGTGATCTGCATGATAGTCGAATATGGAAGAAGGAGGTCCGTGAACTGGAGAGGGATCTCGTTCGTCCCTTTTATTTTATGGGCCTCCTACTACCGTCCACGACTGTATACCAGATCTGGGGCCTATTGTTTGACAAATTACTGTGGGACGTCACTTTGATGATAGACTTGTATTATGCAGTGTTATACAGCAGACCCACTGGCCGCAGTTGATCGCTTGAAATCCCACATCATTGTCTCATCGCTGTGGTCTTTCCCCAGACGCCGCACAACTAGTCATTGTTATCACTAACATGACTCGCGCAATTTAATGTTGCCCATGAATGCCATCATTCTGAAGGTGGGTTGACCATTGGCTCTTCTCATCACTGGTAATGACATCTATTGATGCAACCCTGACACCTGCACTTTTGATCATCCATTACTGTTGACTCTTGAGCAAATTTATCCAAATAGTCCTTATTTTGTGCGCTTTCAAAGGACATCCGTTGCCTCCGACTTGGTCGTTTTGCAAGCCACTTGGATTGCTGATGTAGGAGATAGCTTTTCGGACCTTGATGTCATTGGCGAACAATCATGATGCCAGTCCCTCTCGACGCTACTTGTCCTCAAAACCTAGTTACCAAATGGGAGGTAAACACTCTTCTCATGACCAGCATTGAGTATGCAGAAACTACTGCTAGACACACCCACTATGAAAACCAGACACAGCTGGCACTTTTTACATTATATGTTGGTTGTATCAGTGAGGCATTCTTTCATTTTCCTTTGGAAAATTCCCAGCATTTACCTGTTCAATGAATGATTCAGTTCATGGGAAGTGCACTTGTGAGATCCCACTAGTAGGATGATTCTAAATAGTTCAATATATACTATTGGTACTGAGCAGTCTATAGCATGTACAATACATCTTAAGTCTTCAAGCTATACATATTATTATATTGTAATAGTCATTGTTTTACTTGTTGATATTCAAGTTATTGTCTGCTAGTGTAGTATAATCAATGTACATTCTAATGTATAACTTGAAAAAAACTTGAATGACTCACAAATAAGATTCTGGGAAATCACATGTATGATGAGCTGTTCCATTTGCTTCTTATCCTTGAAGTTGATGTGAGGAATAAGTTTGGAGACTGCTTCTTTCACTTTGTGAGTTGTCTCAGATGATTCATAAAGTTCAGTTGCTTTTGTGATTGAATCTTCAATACCCTGTTGATGGAGAAGGAAGGAGTGCTCTAGAATGATGGAAAAAGCTACAAATACTGATAAGTGTCATAATTGTACTCTAGTGAACACTGACCAATGCCCAAATGAAGTGCTTTACACCATGAAGCCTCTGTTGGAGAGGACTAAATTATATGCAAAATATTACAGTTAGCTAGAGATAAACCATGAGATTGATAAGATTACCTGGGAAAGGGATAGTGAAGAATGTGATATTGCACGTTTGGGTATGGAGGGCTTGATTAAAATATGAACCAATGATATAGACAATGATGAAAAGAAAATAAATTAAGCATACACTTTGAGATTTTAATATCTGAAAAGTTAATATGAGAATTACTATTACAAGTATTGAAAGTAGTGTTATAAACCTTCTGTGACAGTGACATGAGAATAAAACAAATATAGTGTTTACATTCATACCTGCTAGTTTATCCAAATAAATGAGAAGAAGAATGTTGGGAATTGAAGTAATTGAAATTATGTGTGAAGGCTCACATCCTATGAAATCAGATTAAGTGCTAGTAGTCAGAGTGATTAATAGACACATACAATCTAGTACAATGAGGTGAAAACAGTATAGTATGATTAGTACACTCTAGAATATAAAAACATATTCATACATGCCTTCTATGGGTGAGAGGGACCATAAAAATAGAGGGACATGAATCAGTATTCTTCTAGAAGCATATTATATTCAGAGTACCTACAGACTGTAAGTGAGAGGACAGAGACAATAGAGATATGAATTAGTATGCTTCTAAAAACTTATTCACAATCAGAGCACTTACTCCCTACAAGAGAGTAGAGAGAGAGAGGATTCAAGAAGAAAAAATGAATCAGTATACTTCTGAAACCCATTCATAATAAGAGCACTTACTTCCTATGAGAGAAAGAATAGGGACAAAAATAGAGGGGAATGAATGAGGATCTTTCTATTGGAAGGCAATTTGCACAAGCAGAGCACTTACTTCCTATGAATGAGAAGACAGGAATAAGAATGGAGAAGCATGAATCAGCATCCTTTTAAAAGCTCATTTATAATTAGAACACTTACTCCCTTGAAAGGACAGGAACAAAAATAGAGGAGTGTAGATCAGTATCAATTTGGAAGTCCATTCAAAATCAGAACATGTACTTCCTATAAGTACCAGTGAGAGGATGGAGACAAGAATAGAGGGACATGGATCAATACTCTTCTGAAAGCCCATATAAAATCAGAGTACTTACTTCCTATGAGTAAAAGAATAGGGATGTTAATCAGTACTCTTCTGGAAGTCTATGTATAATGAGAGCACTTACTTCCTATGAGTGAGATAGAGACAAAGATGGAGATGGAGAACCATAGATCAATATGCTTCTGAAAGTGCATTTACAATCAGAACACTTACTTCCTATGAGTAAGAGAACAGGCACAGGGATAGAAGGACATAGATCAGTATTCTTCTGGAAGTCCATTCACAATCAAAGCACTTACATACTATGAGTGGGAGGGCAGATAGAGGGACATAAGTCAGCATTCTTCTGAAAACCATCCACAATCAAAGCACTTACTCCCTACGAGTAAGAAAATAGGGACAAGGTCAGAGGAGTACAGATTAGCATCATTCTAAAAGCCCATTTATAATAAGAACATTTACTCCCTGTAGATTAGAGAACATGGACAAGAACAAAAAAGTATGGATTAGCAGATTTCTAGAAGCCCACTTAGAATTAGAGTACTTACTTCCTACGAATGAGAGAATAGAAACAAGAATATAGGGGTATGTATTAGCATCTCTCAGAAAGCCCATTTACAATAAGAGCACTTACATACTATGAGTGAGAACATATGAACAAGGACAGAGAGGTATTAATCAATATTGCTCTAGAAGCCCGTTTAAAACAAGAGCACTTACAGTCTATGAGTGAAATTATAGAGAAAATAACATCAGGCCATGGATCAGTATCCTTCTGGAACTCTATTCACAATTAGAGCACTTACTTCCTATGAGTGAAAGAACAAGGACAAGGATAGGATAGAGTAGATCAACATGCCTGGGAAAATCAATTCACAATGAGAACACTTACAAACTAGTATTGTAGGTGAGAGAACAAGGACAAGCACAGGGGATCATGGATCAATCTCCTTTTAAAATCATATTTATAATTAAAATACTTACTCCCTATAAGTGAGAAGATAGGGACAAGGACAGATATGGATTAAAATGCTTTAGAAGGCCCATTCATAATCAGAGCACTTACTCCCTATGAGTGAAAGAACAGCAACAACAAAAAGACATCAATCAGCATGCTTCTAGAAGCCCATTCATAATTAGAGTACTTGCAAGCTATGAATAAAAGAACAGAGACAAAGACAGTAGGACATCAATCAGCATGCATTTGAAAGAAAATGATCAACCAGAATACTTACATCCTATGAGTAAGAGGATAGAAACAAGGGTGGAGAGACATAGGTCAGTATCTCTCTAGAAGACCATTTATAATTAGAGCACTTACAGACTATGCATGAGAGTATAGGGACCAGGACAGTAGATCACAGATCAGCACACCTCTAGAAGCCCACTTATAATCAGGGCACTTACATACTATGGGTAAAAGAACAGAGACAAGTAGAGAGGAACACAGGTCAACATGCTTCTAGAGGCTTATTTATAATCAGAGCACTTACTCTCTATAAGTCAGAGGACAGGACAAGGATGGGGAAGTATAGATTAGTATACTTCTGGAAGCTTATTCATAATCAGTACACTTACTTCCTATGAGTGAGAGAACAGGAACAGGAATAGAAGACCATAGGTTAGTATCCTTTTGGAAGCCTATTCATAGCCAGAGCACTTACAGGCTATCAGTGAGAGCACACAAGTATGAATTAGATCCATCTAGAACACCATTCATAATCAGAATACTTACTCCCTATGAGTGAGAGGATAGGGACAAGGACAGAGGAAGATGGATCAGCATCTTTCTGAAGGCCCATTTACAATCATCAGAGGACTTACTCTCTATAAGTGACCAGACAGGGACAAAGACAGAGGAGCATAAATTGGCATGTTTCTGGAAGTCTACTCTCAATCAGAGAACTTACTCTCTATGAGTAAGCAGATAAGGAAAAGGACAAAGAGGTATAGATCAGCATTCCTCTGGAAACCCATTCACAATCAGAGCACTTACAGACTGAATGAAAGGACAGAGACAAGAATAGAGTCTTGAATCAGTATTTCTTCTAAAACTTGAAGGCCATTTATAATTAGAGTACTTACATACTATAAGTGAGAGGACAGGAGCAAGGACAGAAAGGAATGGATCAGCACCCTTTCAACAGCCCATTCACAATTAAAGCACTTGCTTTCTATGAGTGGAAAGATATGGATAAATAGAGGGCATGGGTCAGAATGCTTTTGGAAGCCCATTCACAATCAGAGCCCTCACATACTGTGAGTGAGAGGACAGAGATAGAGATAGAGAGGCATGTATCAGTATTCTTTTGGATACACATTCACAATCAGAGTACTTACTCCCTATTGAGAAAACAGGGGCAAAAACAATGGACTATGGATTAGCAACATTCTGAAGGTAGATTCATAGCTAGTGCACTTACTCTCTAGTATAAGTAAGAGGACAGTAGAAACAACAGTGGGATGTGGATCAGCATGCTTCTGGATGCCTATTTACAAACAGAGCACTTACAGTCTATGGATGAGAACACAGGCCCAGGAATAAGGTCATATTATGAATTAGTATTCTTCTAGGCTAAAAGCTCATTCACAATAAGAATGCTCACAGCCTATAAGTGAAAAGACAGGGACAAGGACAAGGGGGCATGGATCAGTATCCTTTTAGAAGCTCATTCACAATTAGAATACTTACAGTCTATGGGTGAGAGGACAGGAACAATGACAGAGAATCATAGATTAGCATTCTTCTGGTCCAAAGCCCATTAATAATTAGAGCACTTACATACTATGAGTGAGAGGACAGAAACAAAGACAGGAGAGTATGAATCAACACCCTTCTAGAAGCCTATTTACAACTGGAACACTCACATACTATAAGCAAGGCCATAGAGACAAAGGACAGAGGGACATGGATTATCATTCCTCTAGAAGCACATTCACAATCATGGGCACTTACTCTCTGAGTGAGAGGATATATAAAGGACCAAGGGGCATGGATCAGCTTTCTTCCAGAAACCCATTCACAATTAGAGCACTTACTCTCTATGAGTGAGAGTATAAGGACAGGGATAGATGGGTGTGGATCAGTATGTGCTTCCTGAAGCTCATTCACAATCAGAGTACTGACAGACTTTGAGTGAGACAACAGAAATGAGGACAAAGGTGCATAGATCAGCATTCTTATGGAAGCTTATCCACAATCAAATTACCCACTTACCTCAACATGGGGAAACCATGATGCAATTGCTTGCACTAAGTGTGTTTCAGACCATCTCAATGCCTCATTCTTGCCATGCAATCGATACAAAGCCTGATTCCTGTCATACAAGACCTCAATGAATGGTATGAGGACACTGTAAGGTGCTTCAGTTAATATATTCACAACTTTATACAGCATCTTTTAATTACCTGTTCAATGCAAATTCAACACAAAGCATAATATTTGTGTGCTGTGTTGTCACAAGTAGCATCTGCAATCCTTCTTCATTCAGAGCTCCCACAGTCCTTCCAATCAACTCTTTACACCCTTCATTTGACTTGTGCAAATCTTTGTTCATGTGATCAGCCTTCATATATCATCCAATCCTTTAGTACATACCTTTCAACTCAACACATGTTTTTGGTGGATATTTCCTCCTTTGTAAGCCCTCCCATGCAGGGTTCTTCTTTAGCATACTGTCCACATTCAGCTGACCCTTTGCAACCCTTTCTATCAATGATAACTCTTTTTCCTTGGCTGTTAAAGCTGCCATGCCATGTATCAGAAGTGCATCACATTTTGTGAATACAAGTACAACTGGCACTATGGATAGACACTAAATATCGGCACAGAAGCACGACACTTGATCAATACATACCATTCCCAGTGTCACATTCATCAAAGAACTTTTCCTCGGCAGCCAACACAGTCCGGTGGTATTGATCCATGGGAATGCAGTACCTATCAGGAATGTATCATTACGGTGTGGCATAAATGGTGCCATTTATCTCGCATTACCAAATAGCATGAATCCGCTTCTCGAGAAACGTCATCTTTGCACGCTCTGAAACAAACTGCTTCATCTTGTCGAATTCCTCTACGCTGCCAGCCTCGAACCCCCGGGAGTCGTGAAATACAAAATTCGGATTGCTTCGAAAGACTAATTCGTTCTCGATATCATGCAGTCCGCGCTAGAGACATATTGATCAAATATTACTGACGATGAACTCATAGCATATTCTCACCTCGCTAGATCCTTCGATCTGTTCTGTATGGACCTGATCACAGATGTGCCCACGTCATTCGAACGTTATGGCAAAGATTTAAGCATACCTCATTCCCATTTCCATCATATATCACTGGATCTTTCACAGAGTTACAGATTTGCTTCAGTATTGTGGTTTTCCCAGCGTTCGCCCGGCCAATGATAAGGATTCGGAAGCGTCCGAATTTCTGTCTGTTACCCTCCCTCTGCATAGTGGTTTCTGCGAGATCTTTGGGGCGTAAGAACGGGAGGAGAGCTGTAAACTTCCGCATCCTGGCTGTGGCTTGTTTGGAATAGACTCAGTGATTCACTGAGAGTTGAAGACTTGCAGTTGAACCGACTCGGAACTTGAGAGTGTAAACAATATACAACACCACCCATCGGTCACGTCAGCGACCATTGGACGCGTTTTCCACTTCATAACGTTTACTATTTATTCAGACTCCAACCCAACACTATGATAATATTAACACCATCCATCCC